>JBBPQL010000614.1:0-20696 GCA_038092515.1 Boletus subparvulus | reverse complement strand
GGGCTATCTAGCCCTCAAATTGCTAAGCTTTTGGACCGTGGGAAGGTGGTGAAATCTCAAAACTCGGGTCAATTGTCTGTATGGAATCATGATCCTTGCATCAAACTAGGTTGGTGCAGGTTAACGCTGCGCTGCGGTAAACCCACGCTCATCCCCATCGTAGTCATACTGATACAAGCATGAAAGGATGTGATCCTTCAGCTTGGAGACGAAATCATCCTTAAAGAATAAAATGTTTGAACTTGAACTAAAATCTAGCATGCATCGTATCTTACCTTGATTGCTGGATTGCCTTGGGCACGGAGATCACAGAGAAGTACCCTGAGATCGACTGTATTGTTTGGTGAATGACTGAGAACATGGTGCAGTTCTGGAATACTGTCCATATCTGATACCTCAAGGGTGTCGAATTCTGACAAGGAGTCACTGGCCTGTTGCTGACGTCGAACATGGGTAAGATGACACTCTTGTCTGGCAAGCTGTTTGCCGGTGTCTCGTTTGTTTGTTTGCCCATAAAACTTCTTAATTAGACAGTGAGAAAGCTCTCCCTGCAATTGTCAACCTCAGATCATGAACACGTCACATGTGCAAGGGTTCCTTATGATCTGTGTCATGTATGAATCGGTAGTACCGAAAACTTTGATGGTATTGATGTAGTCCCCCAATGCATGAAATTTGTAGGTGTGCATGTTAATTCTCTTGATACGGGAGCACTTGGCGATGGGATGTTTGTTGCATGGTTTTTTTCTGCCTGTACTTGTTGGTGTCGTTGTCGGGCTGTAACCTCGCTGGGCAGCTCCTTGGTCTTGAATGCTGTACAAGTGACATCAATGAAGTGTCAAAGTTTCCCGCTCAACGTCTTCAGTGACTGGTCAAGGAGACTGAGCGAGTCATCCGAATGAAGCCTCAGTTTTGCTAGTGAATGCCATTCGGCCAGGCGAAACAAGAGAACTGTAATCAAAGCATTGTGCTGGTCCGGGAACAGACCATCGAACACAGGAATTGCACACTAGTATCTATTTAAACACATTTTTCAACTAGAAAGACTAAGAGCTCACCTGAAGCATATCTTCAAAGTGCCTGGCCGTTCACTGACACATATTGGCCACGTTTTCCGGAAAGCGACGAATTGTGTCCATTCCAAATGGAGGGATCATAGAATACCTAAAGATGTAAGTCCACATGTTGCTTCCCGAATGAAATATATGGGCGCACCGTTCATTCAGAAGTGCAATTCGAGATGAATCTACACAATATAGAATCTGAATTAGATGCTTCAAAATGTTTTTCACCATGCCAAGTTCAAACTCATGCAGGAGGTCGACAACAATTGTTGGGAAAAGTTCGAAGCCCAATGGTGACAGCCGCTCCATGAATGCATTCTATTAATATATAATGTATGAATCCTGCCTTTCAGAAGAGCAGACCAGTGCTCACCAGCGTTGGTACAAGTGAGTGGTCCTTTAGCAAGCGCTCGACAGCCGCACCTTTGACTGGGATGCCGAGGTTATAAATCGCCTCTCTTGCAGAAAAAACTTTCTTTCGAAGATATGATCGTAGTTGTGAAAATCTGGCCTTCATATCATTCAGAAGACCGAGGCTTCTGATCTTCGACTTTTGAACCAGGCATCGAGGACACGGATAGATTCCTTTGTCTCGAATAGTTGCAAGGAGGATCCTACCACGAAGTCAAGATGAAGTAGGGATATAATATATAAACACCTACTTCTCAGGATAGTTGGCCGAATATGTGAAGATCCGGGGGTATACGCGCCGGTACTTACCATCGTAGCACTTGACAACAATTCCATTCTTGTATGCCTCAAGGAATTCCTTGTCCAAAAGTATGTTCCAGTCTGCATGGAAAAGTTCGTGTTTACAATGCGCAAGCAGGTCAGCGTTATTTTTTTTTGACTTATAGTCGCAAGGAAATTCTTGAGAGATGCTGGTAACTAGTTTGTGCGCACATGAGTTGGATGCATCACAGTCATAAAGAGACAAACTACTTACAGAAGGAATGAATGCAATTGGATGACATGCACCAGAAGTCGGGGATGCATGAATGTACTGGACAGGTTTCCAAAAAACAGATATATGGGCCAAGCGCTGGCATGCCCGAACTGGGCGAGCTGTGTCGAGTCGGACCAAAACATCATGCTGGCAATAACTCGTTCCAATTGGCAGTTGTCGGTCCTCCGTTGCTTTTGTACTTCATCGTGTACCTTGCTCCAGGCATCTGATGTGTAGAGCTCATCATATAGATGCTGCTCATGGCCTGAGGGGGATATCCAGATACGTTTGAAAGGCGTAAAGTGAAAGAACTTTGACAGTGGTTCTGAAAATGCTGCTTTGACGACAGATGTTAGAGGTCGGTACATCAAACAGGGAATGAAGAAAGAGCGTCCGTTCCCTGACTATTTTTCTCGTGTCGGGATCAAAATTTCTGCTGAAGCTCCTCTCCAGCCATCACCATCAAATATCGTCGATGTATTGTGGGCCTGGGCTGTGCTATCCAATCGTCTATATTCCGTTATGGAATTGAAGTTCGCCAAGTCGTCAATGTTGAAATCCGGGGCCTGTATTACCTCGCGAACGAGACGAGTCACCTCAGCATTCGATTTCTGACTGCTTCCTGTCAACTTCCATGACATGAGCCGCCAAATGGACATGTTTGCCCAAGGCCATGGGGGTGAACGTGTTCCGGAAGACGTAGTAGGGTTTTCCAAGCTCAAGTCGACATTGGGACTGCATGGAAGATCCAATAAGTCATGAATAGATACAAAGGAGTCAGGATCGTAAGTGGGGCGATGGCAATAGTCTCGAGCAATTCTAAATGTGTTAAAGCCTGTGCGGAATGAGTCGAAGACATGGAGGATGACATGACGGACACATGAGGATTGATCTGCCAAGGGTGTACTAGCAGGAGCTACAGCTGGTGGAACTTCTGGTAGTTCATCACGATAATGGGGTGGGAGACGGCGTGTCCAAGATGGGCGTTGTCCGGGCGCATTAGGAAGCTGAGTGGGAGTTTACACAAAAACATTAGAAAAACCTGAGTTCTGCTTACCGTGTCATCCAATGTAACATCCTGTGCTGAAATTGAATGCAGTGACTCCAAGGTATGATTTGGTGGAGCCACAACGCCAGCTGAGATTAACTGTTGGGCGGGAATGTTAGGGTAGTACTACAACCAAATGCGCAACACTTACGGCATCTGGACCTTGCTCCGTGACTGAAACTTCTGTTTCATTGACAGATACCGGCTAGAATAGATGTTAGGAATAAAGACTGTCCGCCACACTTGTTGAATAACACACCTCGGATAGAACTCTAGCTCGCTTCACGTCTGGTGGAAGGCTTTGAGATGACTTTCTCTTGGATCCCAATGCCAGATGAGCTTTGTGACGAAATTCTGTCTGCCTTTGTAAATAGGACGAGCAGGACGTGTGATGGTTTGACAATCCTCTTGAGTCAGCAAACGAGCGATTGCAAGGCTCTCCACATTTGAAGAATCCACCCATTGACAAAAGGAATATGCGGAATAGTAATGGAACCAATGAGAGCCACTTCAACGTGTGTAGATTCATCCAAGCCAAGGAGGATACAAGGAAGCGTAACACTACCAAGCACTGTGAGCACAGCTGTGCTTTGTTGTATTGTGCTGCTGTTTGTATTCGCTATGTCTCCGTCGACCTTGGTTCCCTAAAGTGTACACCTGTGTGGTCGCGTGATCAATTGATTATGCTGTCAGGAAGTGCGCAGTGTGCACGTTAAAGTTAAGCTAACTTAAAAATAAATATATTTATTGCTCACTGATCACGGCGACACGTAAAATAAAACGAGAATCGTAAGAGGTGGGGAGTGATCACGAAAATATCAATACATTGTACAAGCTATAGAATCAATTGAAGTTCATGTTTCGTTCTTGCAACAGCCCCAGAATCTCGATTAGAATTTCTGTTTGCTTCACCAGTGCAGCTTTTACATCTTGCTGCAATTCCTTCATTGCTCCTTCCAAGCTTTCCGTCCGAGAAGCCGGTAAGTCCACACTAAGGTCGAATGGAGCTCGAAGACGACATCGCTTTGGAGCACGGGGCTGTTGGATCAACGGCATAGATTTCACCCAAGTTGGAGTATTGGTCAATGAGCCTCCAAAGCGCCGTGGAGTCTATCATGCATTCATTATAACGCTTGAGTATACATGCATGGGACATGACATACCTGAGGTAGAGAATCCTCAAAATCGTCACATCTCCTTTTCAAGCTCGGGTGATTTATTGTATATCCAGATGCAATACCCGCTGGCATATTAGCATGGTCAGCGTTACAAGGGGACTTCTATCATGAAATGTTAGTATGCAAACGAGGAAAATAATATGGGATATCTGCCTCAACAGTCTGAGGGACAGCGCTTGGACCCAGTGAAGGTGGCGAAGGTGATGCAATCACTGGCATGCCAACCTGGCAATAGATATACCGACCGTTCTCGTCAAGAGGGGCGCCTTGTCCTGTACCTCCACCTCTGACTTGACCATAGTCGTCATAAGATGCTTCAGAGCCATGGTGTGGGGAGGATGTTGAGCTGCTCTCTGAGATATACTCAGGATCACCGGGAAATAGGTATGGGGGGTTGCGTCTGCAGGGCATGGCTGTAATTCAACCAAGTAGACGAGTTCTGATGCAACAATGTTCTATCTATTCGATATCAGTTTTTTGTCCAGATAATCTTGAAAGATCGTACTCACCCTAAACAAGTTAGAATTACACTACCTCCAAAGTTTCCTGCCTTCCCTGACGAATTTTGATGTACCCTTATGTTTGTGATCCGGCAGGGTCAGGGGGCTTAGGCACTTCAGGCTTACCCAAAAGTATACACTCCACTGCACCTGATCGATTCTGGCGCAAGGCCTTGGCTCTCAGATCTCAGGACGGGCGGCTGTTTTTTATATTGAGCCAGTGATCACAGTTATCTTTACCTGAGAAGAGAAAACACATATGCACAACAAATTAATTGGTCTTGAGAGGAGGTAAACCATTGTATGCACCACAAACCATCAATACCTGTTGTGGCGCCATAAGCCTTCTTCTGCATGAGCAGGTTGGCAACGTACTGCTCTTTGAAGTCACTCGAAACATTGTCTCGTCCGAGGAAGGCCAAAAGCTTAGTCAGGTTCCCCGCTTTTTCAGCCTCAACCTCAGTACATGCCAGCTGGTATGTCAGAAAATAATGAACGAATGGTGTGTGGACTCTCCGGTAAATGATGTTCTTGGGTGGACCGTGGAGTACTGACGAGTTCAGACATATTGCAGGTGCCACACGGGCTTTTGGGCAAACAAGATGGGCGTGACATTGTTGGCAGTCATCCCATTGACATTGGTTGATGTCTTCTACACCATCTCGCTCCATGGTAGTAAAGAGGACTTGATGAATATGCAACTTAAGCCTCACTCCTGTTCTCCGTGTTGTGGTACATATGTCGCACGTTCCACCAATAAATGCCTTTCGGTGATTATATGATAGACCCGGTCGCTCACCTTTGACGCCTGAATCATGGTCAAGTGATACCATGCGGGCAAGGCCCACTATGAGCCTGTAAGTATGTCAACTCCCGGGTTCAACCTTCATAGCCCCTCGCTCAAGGGCAGCTCACTAGGCATGGTCTCACCCGTTTCTTGCAACCCCATGATCGACCGAGGTCAGGTATCTGACCAGCGAGGGTGACTACTACCAGAAGAACGTGGCGCTTCTGCCGTCCCAGGAATGCTGTGAAATACACTATAGAACAGTGTAAAAGAGTCGACTTTGCAGTGTCCTATACACCGAAAACCAGTGTAGATATCACTGATCTCCAGTAGTGAAAAGTGACAATCAGTGAAGGATTTTTCACTGAAAAGAAGTGGATTTCACTGATTTCTACTGAAAACAGCGCTGAGTATTAGTGAATCAATGATGGAGAACGAGACTACAGGAAGATGGTGCATCCTCCGTCTTATTGCAGCAAGAATACTCAACTCACGGTCGGAGACCTCATCTTTCTCATCCAACACGACGAGAGTGGCAATGTGAACCATCTCGGTACATACATACCTCTCATGGAAAGATGTTCGCAAGCACACCGAGGACAATGGCGGTGCAGGCGTCGACTTGGAAGTTGAAGTATTAGAGGACGGTGCCAGGTACGTACTTGTTTTTGCATTTTTCCTTGCAAACCCTCCACCGTTCCAAATTCAGATGATCAAATGGATGTGGAGCAGAGACTGCGAGTCCAAAGGTGTAAGCTTCAAAGTTGGAGTTGATCTCTTCCCAATGTCAGTTGACTCCGGTTGACGGTCGTCGAAATCATCCCCGTATTCGTCATTGTAGAATTAATGCTCCACATTGGAATAGATAGAGAGTATAACGGTAGTTCTCACAAACACAATGGTACTAATACGGGCACCAAGACAGCATGTAGGTTTCAGATTACTGATAGACATAGAGATACATATTTCCTTGTTCCTTGAATTCGTGAGACCACCTAAGACTTGGTTAATTCTCTGGCCCGGAATTTGGCACCTATGTTGTTGAGTTATGCACAGCCCAGAGCGATCACAAGCTTACCGGTGACTCTGAGTCTCCGAGTCCGAGTCTGTGGGAAGTATTGGTATCACTGATCTTTCCATCTTTCAACCGTTTACTCTATGGTAAGAACAACATTAGTAACGGTCTAGCACGATATGAACATGTCGCAACATGTGGACTGAGTCATGCTCAGATCTCTTACAATGTGTTCAGGGGTCTCATTGGGCGAATCAGACCGCTGCCATTTTGTACCATGGTACTCCTTTGAATCATTCTGCTTCACTACTTGTCAAAGTAATAATAAGAATAATTCCCAGATACACACCTCATTGTTGTCATCATCCCAAAGTTCCCGTCTCGCAAGTGTCTTGCTAACCCAGGAGTCCGGATTCTGTGCATCCCTGTAGATGAACGCCACTCACACTGCATGATCCTTGTGTGCATAGTCACTACATCCAGCACTCAGAAATGTGTCCTCTTGAAAGAGTCCAAGGATCATTTCTGCTGCACTGTCATTGAATGAAGAGGACCATGAGCTATAGCGGTGTAAAACAACAAACCTTTCTAGGTGAATAGTGAGGTCTATGTGTGTGGGGGTCTAAGGGCACAATAGGCTCGTCCCCAAAGAGGATCCTATGAGGTTAGTGAAGACTTGGGCAAAAGGGATGATGAGGAGAAGGTAAAACTGGCTGTCCGAAGGTAGTCCGGACTGCAGGAAAGTAGGCCGGTCGAAGACCGGTCTGTCAGGCATGCAGTTGAGCAGTGGAGAAGGCGAGAAGGTGGTCGACAAGCCCCGTAGTGGACTCAGACGTGTGGAAAATGGTAGACAGACCGTTCCGGAAAGCGCAATATCGAACAGGTGCGAAAAGATGCATTCCAAATGCGAAGTACAAACTCTTTATAGTCTGGGAATTGCCCAGGACTGTGTAGTTATGGTAGATAAAGTTTAGAACTCTAATGAAAAGATATCTGACAGTTAACAGATACAGAACGATCAAAAAAACATATTACCAAAAAGGGATACTGACGTGAGACCGACCAGTCTATCACGGGAAAACGAAGTCTGGACTCGGACTACATGCAGAATGGACCGGTTGGGTTCGGTCTAGCATGGGAAACCTATCTAGAAAGCCTCAGAAACTTGGGTTACCAACCTAGAGCTATATAGTGCTCTACAGCAGGAGTGGGAGAATGGATGTCTGTCCTGCTGGCCTGGGAACTCTTCAATCAACCTTATGGGACTTGTATTGGACTCGGAGTCCCCAGCCTCAGGAGGACTATGGCACTCCCCATCAGATTGCTCGGAGCTGCACTGTGACATGACTACACAGGATTTGCAGGATGAAAGGCATCCTTAAGTCAAAATTGCCGCCAAGCTTGTTTGAGGAAGCAGGCTGCAGTTGCACCAGATCATTGGGTGTGTGCTCATATTTGAGGTTGCTGGTCCAAATCTTGAGCTTATTGCCACTGTCCGAGTTGCCGATCACAATAATATTGCCAAGTGACCATGAGCCTTGAGCCCTAAGGTTGAGGTGGAGTCACAGATCTGCCAGATGGACTGGATCTGCCTCAGATCAGTAAACGGAAATGTAGATTTGTGGGTGATTTTATCAAGGTTTCGGTACTTATTTCTGGCATTAGTTCAGGTCTTTGCTGATTTTCAAATCAAAACACACAGCCAATCAGAGCCCTCCCTTCAGCGGGATCCTTTGTCGTAACAGACTGTCTTTGCAGATTCCGTGTCTCAGAGTCTGATATTCTGCCCAGGCCTGTCCCAAATTCATAGCCTCGGCCATCCCTAAGACTCTAAGCCCACAACGTATCCCACCACCACCCTCACGGCTCAAGACTTGCATACGCTGCCTTCCACCCGAGCTGGAAAGAATTATTCTCATCCTTGCCATGAAAAATTTCAAGAACAATTTTCGCTTCCTCCTCGTAAATAAATGTGCCTATGAGTGGTTAGTGGTATCCATTGATGCTTTCTAATTGATCAGAACTTGAATCAATAGGTTGAAACGACTCTTTTATTGCAATGTTATCCTCTCAACCGATACCAAAGCAATGTTGTTTGTCTCGACACTTCAAACCCAAGAGTTCACTAGAGCAGCCGTGAAGGTCCTGCTTGTAGAGTTTTCTATATCCACTGAAAGCTGCACTAGAATCCTGCAACTTTGCGAAGAATTGGAGAAGCTTTCTCTCCACATCCCAGTGTTGTCTCACCATACTCTTGATATCAGCAGTGCACCCAAGCCATTCCTTCCACATCTCTACAAATTTTATCTGAAATCTCTCACCATCAACTTGTCCACTGTTACAATTGTTCTTTTCTTCCTTTTGACTTTGCTCGTCTGACAACTCGCTGCTTTTTCCTTGACCTTCTTCTTACCGTTCTCTCAGAACGCCTTACGCCTAAACGCGGCTTCCGTTGTTACACGCCATGCATGGCCTCTTTCTTCTTTTCTCACGGACATCATCTTACTTCCTGCGTAACTAGTTACACAGCCTTTGTTACGATCTTTCTTTTCTTTTCCTACATCGCTCGTCTGACGACTTGCTCTCGTACTGGACTAACTTCTCACCGTCCCTCGCGGATGCCTTACACCTAAACTCGGCTTCCATTGCTTTACGCTGCGCATGGCTTTGCTTTTCTTTTCTCTCTTCTCACGGACATCATTTCTTTCCCTGCATAACTAGTTACACAGCCTTCCCCTCTTCTATCGCACGGACCATCCTTCCTCTTATATCCATCTTAGCTTTTCCGCTATGAACACTACTTGGTCCGTGCGCCGGGTCTCCACGTATATATACGACGATATCTCCTGTAGTTTCTCCTTAACTTGAATCTACTCAATTCACCCTTGACCTCCGGACTTCTAAGAGCCTTTGCACTACTCCCGAGTGTGCGCTCCTTGTATAAACCTTTGAAACCTCTTACGTGGACTAAGTGTCGCTAAGAGTCGCTGTGGAAGTCTCCAGCATCCTCGTCCCTTGAACGCTGTGGAAGCCCCAGCACCCTCGTCCCTTGAAGACGTCCTTCAAGGATCCCTTGCCCCTTGTAGTTTCGAGTCTACATTTGTCTCTACCCGAGCCAAGCGTAACAGCCTTTCCCTCTTCTATCGCGCAGACCACCCTTCCATTTATATCCGTCTTAGTCTCTCTGCTAAGAACACTGCTTGGTCCGTGTGCCGGGTACACACTTATATAAAGCGACGATCTCTCTTGTACTTTTTCCCTAACTTGAATCTACTCGATCTTACCTGGATCTCTCTTAGTCTTCGCACTACTACCGAGTGTGCGCTCCCTTGTAAAATACCTTGAACCTAGAATTCCTTGAGCAACCGACTGTTGCCAGGAATCGCTGAGGAAGCCCCCAGCATCCTTGCTCCTTGAAGACGCCCTTCAAGGATCCCTTGTCACTAGTCGTCTCGAGTCTACGCTCACCTCTATCCGAGTCGAGCGTAACAAAAGATTCAAGTTCTCCCTGATGAAGCTATCATCGTAATAGTCTCCCACCATTGTGCAACAACCCACTCGCAACCCTCGCTGGTTCCTACCAAGACCGCGAGAACCTTCGCCCACCGACTCCCCCTCAGAACCTTCCCACTCGGACAACGAGGAGGAAGAAACCCTCGACCCTGATTCCACTCTTCTGACTATCCAGGAAGAAGACGAAACCCGTGCATTATCCCATCACCTCTCTGCCACCCTCTCCATTCCTAGAGCTCCTACTCCACCATCCCCCACTCCAATCAACACCGCTCCCCTCTTTCCCCTTCCACCACCAATGACTTCCAAACCCACTGAGCTACGCATCGGCACCCACAAGGCATTTGACGGATCCTATGAAAAATCCCAACACTGGTTGCACACGGTGCAATTTTACCTCCTTGTCAACAAAGCAGTCTATGACAATGACGACAAGCAAATCGCTTTTGCCCTCTCGTACATGACCAAAGGATCAGCCCTCACCTAGGCCGCAACCTTCCACCAGAGCGCCATCTCTGGAACATCGTTCTCCCTTGGAACTTTCGCCGACTTCGTCGCAAAGTTCAACACCACGTTCAAGCACCATGACGTTACTGGGAATGCTATTTCTTGGCTATCTACCCAGCGCATGGAGAAGAGTAAGAAAAACAACTCATACTCCCCCTCCTTGATGGAATATATTTCCACCTTCAAAAACCATGTAGCCCTCGCCAACATCTCCGACGCAAACGTCCTGATCAGATACTTCTCCGCAGGAATCCCACCACCGCTTATGCGCCGAATCATGTCCATGGACACCGTTCCTTCCACCATCGACGAATGGTACAAGAAGGCCATTGCCTTCCAGACCCAGTGGGAACGAGCGGATGATATCACCAAAAGAAATTCTAGATCCTCCCACCAGACCTACCACTCCTTCTCCAACTCCTCGAATGCCAAAACCCACAACCCCAATGCCATGGTCGTCGATGCCATCAAAGTCTCTAAGCTTACCCCAGAAGAACGCAAACAATGTGTCGAAAAGAAGCTCTGCTTCCGCTGCCGAAAACCTGGTCACCTTAGTACCGCTTGCGCCGCCTTTTCCCAGAAGGGTAACCAGAAGGTGCAAAGGGTTAGCAACGAGGAGCTACCAAAGCTGGAGGAAATTGATGATGATGAGGAGGAGGTGGTGGTACGAAAGATATCGTTCAAACCCTTGGATTTTTAGACAGGAAGAGTTCCCCAACGCAAACCCTTCCTTCCATATCGTGCGCAAATGCATTTGTAAAGTCTTCACCCACTATGCAAATCCCAGTTCAACTTGTCGTCCCCTCGCACACGATGAAAGCCGTTGACACCAGAGCCCTTATCGACAGTGGAGCAAGCATTTCCTGCATTGATTGGGGGTTTGTCAGGAAACAAAGAATCACTACCCAGCACCTGAAAACCCTGATTCTAGCCCGGAACGCGGATAACTCTGTCAACTCAAAAGGGACCATCCGGTTCACCACCACCCTGTTCCTCGACATCGGGGGAATAACCCGCCAAGCCACCCTCTACGTCATGAACCTAGGAAACGAAAATGTAATCCTGGGACTCCCTTGGCTGAAAGATGTTAACCCCGTAATCGACTGGACCTGAAAAATGTTCTCCATCAAAGAGTTGCTAGACCAATCACAAGAACTCTTCCACTCTTTCTCTCCCGACACCAAGTGACATGAATCCCACTTCATTCGACCCTCTGTTAAACCCCCACGACATACCAATGTCAACGCCATCACCAACCGACACCTCTTCACCTACAACGATTGGGAAACCGAGAATGAATACATCACCCGCGCCAAACAAAATCGCGCCATCTATTGGATCATCCGATGCGGATCTCGCTTTATCCAAGCAGGATCGCCAATCATTGCCAAGTTAACTACCGCCACTGAACTCGCCGCCGCCGCAGAGAAATCTAAACCCAAAGCCACTCTTCCCCCAGAATACTCTTCATTTGCCTCCATATTCTCGAAAGAGGCCACCGAACATGTCCCTCCTTCCCGACCCTATGATCATGAGATCAACCTTGACAACTCTTTCACCCCAAAAATCGGGAAAGTATACCCCCTCTCCCCGGATGAACGAAAAGCCACCGAAGACTTCCTACATGAAAACCTAGCATCTGGGAAGATTCACCCATCTAATTCTCCCCAAGCCTCGCCTTTCTTCTTTGTTAAAAAGAAAGACAGAGGACTCCGCCCCTGCCAGGACTACCGTTACGTCAATGAACACACCATTCGCGACGCCTACCCCCTTCCCCTCATCTCCGATCTCGTAGACAAACTACGAGACGCCAAGGTCTTCACTAAATTCGACGTTCGGTGGGGGTACAACAATGTACGAATCAAAGACGGTCACCAATGGAAAGCAGCCTTCATCATCCACAAAGGCCTCTTCAAACCCACTGTGATGTTCTTCAGGCTTACCAACTCCCCCGCCACCTTCCAGCGCTTCATGAATGACTCTTTTCGCGACATGATCGCCAAAGGATGGCTCGTCATCTACATGGACGACCTCCTTATCTACTCCCCTGACACTACCCTCCACGAAGAACACACCAAACGCGTCCTACAACGCATGACTGAACTTGACCTTCACTTGAAACTCGAGAAGTGCAAGTTCGCTACCGATGAGGTAGAATACCTCGGAATGATTGCTAAACCCGGCCAGTTAGCAATGGACCCGGTTAAACTCGACGGAATTGCAAGTTGGCCTACCCCAACCAAGGTGAAAGATGTTCGCTCTTTCCTTGGCTTCGCCAATTTCTACCGACGCTTCATACCTGACTACTCCAACGTCGCCCACCCCCTCCTCGACCTCACCAAGAAAAACCTCCCCTGGAATTGGTTCCCTTTATGTCAAACTTCCTTCGACTCCCTCAAACGCCTCTTCCTCTCTAAACCCGTTCTCCACCTCCCTGACCTCTCCGCCCCTTTCGCCATTGCTACCGATGCATCTAAACATGCGTCCGGCGCTATCCTCCTCCAGACTGACCCTAACGGTGACTGGCACCCTTGCTCCTACCTTTCGCAATTGTTCTCTCCAGCAGAACAAAACTATGACATCTACGACCGAGAGCTTCTAGCAGTAATCCGTGCCCTTAAATCTTGGCGCCACTACCTCCATGGCTCCCCCTTTCCGGTGCAGGTGTTCACAGATCATAAGAATCTCACCTACTTCCGTCAACCCCAGGTGCTCAACTGCCGCCAAGCGCGCTGGCTTATTGACCTTGCCGACTTTGACCTCAAAATGGTCCACGTCCCCAGAAAGCTCCTCGCCGGCCCCGACGCCCTTTCCCGCCGCCCAGACCTCCTCCCCGCAAATGACTCCGACAACACCAATGTTACCCTCCTCCCGCTGTCTCTTTTTGTCAACTTGATTGACACTGCACTCTCCCATCGCATTGAATCCGCATCCGTGGGTGACGCCCTTGTCCTCCAGGCTCTCCAATCCATGCACGAGGACATTCCCCTCCCCTTTCGCTCTCGGCTCGCAGATTGGCAAGTGGAAGCCGGCATCCTCACCTATAAAGGTCGTGTCTATGTCCCTGCTGACGACTCCCTTTGCTGCGCCATTCTCGCGCGCTGCCACAATCATGAATCCGCCGGCCACCCCGGTTTCCTGAAAACTCGCCAACTGGTTGCCGCTGAATTTTGGTGGCCGGGCCTCGCCTCCTTTGTCCGCCGATACGTCGAGGGATGCGCCACCTGTCAACAAAATAAGGTCAACACACACCCCACCGTACCCCCCTTATCTCCCATCAAATCCACCGCTTCTCATCCCTTCCAACAAATTTCCTGTGATCTTATCACCGATCTCCCAATCTCCTCGGGCTTTGACTCTCTTCTGGTCGTGGTCGACCATGGGCTTACTAAGGGGGTAATTCTTTGCCCTACCAAGAAATCCGTCACCACTGAGGGAATCGCCTCCCTCTTTTTCCACAAAGTCTTCCTTCACTTCGGACTTTTTGACAAAGTAATCTCTGATTGAGGCCCTCAGTTTGCCTCTTCCTTTGCCTGAGAACTCGGAAAACTCTTACATTACGACCTTTCCCTCTCTACCGCCTATCACCCACAGTCCGATGGTGAAACAGAACGAGTCAACCAAGAAGTCGAGACCTACCTTTGTATCTTCTGTGGCAATAATCCCGCATCTTGGCCCGAATCAATCTCCCATGCAGAATTCGCTCACAACCACTGCCCTCACTCCATCACCAACCAATCTCCGTTCTATCTTATGATGGGATATGAACCCCGTGCCCTCCCCTCGGTTATCTCCGACACTTCCATTCCCGCAGTAGAATCCCACCTAAAAACCCTCTCCGCCGCCTGCAATGAAGCACTCGCCGCTCACGAACTCACACAACAAGTCATGAGCTCCCATTCTTGAAGAGGCTTCAAACCTTTTGCCAAAGGAGACAAGGTTTGGCTGGAGGCCCAAAACCTAAAACGTCTCATCATCAACCCGAAATTCGCTCCCAAACAAGAAGGACCATTTACGATCACTAAAGTTTTATCGCCTATCGTTTACCAACTCCGACTACTGAAAACTTGGAAGGTCCATCCAGTCTTCCACGCCTCTCTCCTATCGCCCTATCAAGAAAACGAGGTCCACGGTAAGAACTTCCCTACACCACCTCCTGACCTTATTGACGGAGAAGAAGAATACGAAATTGAAAAATCATACACCACCGCAGAACTCCGTCTTCCTGTTCCTTCCTGATCCGATGGAAAGGGTATTCGGCCGAAGAAGATTCTTGGGTCCCTGAATGGGACTTGAAAAATGCCAAGTCCGCTCTCACCTCGTATAAGAAGCTTCACCCCTCCATCTTCCACTCTTAACCTCTCTCTTGCCAAAACCATCACCACCATGTCTTATGATGCCACCACCCTTTCCACCACTTCGTCTCTTTCTTCTTCCATTGTTGACGACACTTCTCGTCCTTCATCTACTCGACCCGAGGCAGGATGGGGCTCTCCCTCCCCCACGCCTGATAGTTTTCCTCCTGTCTCTTTGGCTACAGTACCTACTCCTATTCACTCCGTGACTATTCCTCTCTATGCCCATACACTCCGTGACGACTTTCCCGATGCTCGCGACATCAAAAAACTCTCTGACTATCTCTGTTCCCCCGCGTTCGCCCTGTCCATCGACTCTTTTCTTGACATCAGTTCCCCTCTTTACGCTCTTCGACGTGCCTATCTTAAGAACTCACACCTTCACCTCATGTCCACCAACATCTCCCCGTCCCCTCAACAGACCGTCCTTTCTCACCTCATTCGGGAGGTATACCTTGAGATCGAAGGATTCTTGGTAATGGCAATGTACCAACTCGGCATGCTGGAATTCCTAGAGGACATTGACAGATACATGTTGGAGCTCTCACACCGGAATTCCCCTGACTCCTCCTCCTCCTTTGTCACTGCTCTGTCCACCCGTGCCACATCATCCTCCAACATCTCAGCTTCGTCTTCTCCCCTAGTATCTAACGAAGAACGTGTTCTTCAACGAGTTGAATCTTGGTGGACTGGAGGTAACACGCAGGTCCCTCTCCCGTCCACTCATCCACGATATCATCAAGCATGCCACTCTTGTCATCGTCTGGGCCATTATCAGAACCAATGCCCTGTTTATCAATGTCACTCCTGCCTTCACTGGGCACCTGGTCATAACCCTAACCGTTGTCCTCTCTGCCGTCGCCCAGTCCCACACTCCCCTTCTGACCCCTCCCCAGCCACCTCCCGACAATCGTCTGGATCCTCGCATCGCTCCTCCGTCCCTACTCCTCCTCCCCATCGTTCCCACTCACTGTACCCTCGGCCTTACCGACCACGCAACCGGAACCGCTCTCCCATTTCTGACCAAGACAACATAGACGTCTACGAGGATATCTCGGGTGACGGGGTCATTGATAGCGTTGGATGGAGCAACATTACTGGATTCCCCTGTGGGTCTGACTCCGGGTATTTCTGAACCTTCGTCAGTGTCTCAGGTCTAGTACGGGGGTAATGTTACGATTGTTCTTTTCTTCCTTTTGACTTTGCTCGTCTGATGACTCGCTGCTTTTTCCTTGACCTTCTTCTTACCGTTCTCTCAGAATGCCTTACGCCTAAATGCGGCTTCCGTTGTTACACACCACGCATGGCCTCTTTCTTCTTTTCTCACGGACGTCATCTTACTTCCTGCGTAACTAGTTACACAGCCTTTCCCTCTTCTATCGCGCAGACCACCCTTCCATTTATATCCGTCTTAGTCTCTCCACTAAGAACACTGCTTGGTCCGTGCGCCGGGTACACACTTATATAAAGTGACGATCTCTCTTGTACTTTTTCCCTAACTTGAATCTACTCGATCTTACCTGGATCTCTCTTAGTCTTCGCACTACTACCGAGTGTGCACTCCCTTGTAAAATACCTTGAACCTAGAATTCCTTGAGCAACCGACTGTTGCCAGGAATCGCTGAGGAAGCCCCCAGCATCCTTGCTCCTTAAAGACGCCCTTCAAGGATCCCTTGTCACTAGTCATCTCGAGTCTACGCTCACCTCTACCTGAGTCGAGCGTAACATCCACCATTTTCGCTGATAGTGAATCTGTCTATTTGCCTCAGGTTCCTCTCACTCATCTCCATATCACCAATGCCTGGATGTTGTGGGGTCGTAGTACTGGCATCAACTTCCTGGTACACCTGACCACTTGTCAGTGCATGTCAATACATCGCACATAGATATTCCTCAGCTGAGAACTCTTCTACTCTGGGACAATCTTCAAGTATTGGTTCTCTGGCAGTGAGAGCCAGAGTCTTACCAGCAAGTCCAACATTCTCTATCATCTGTCCACATCCTCGACCCACGTGTTGTGATTATGAACAGTGGACTGTTCCGAGAGTATGTCCATGAAGAACATGCCTTTTGGAATTACATTGATGCTGTAGTCAGCTGGCGGAAAGCAACTATGGGTAAGATCTCTTGAATTACACTTTATTTCCCCCCAATTAACAAATTTCATACAGCAGAACCCTTTGATATCAGTGGCATGCTCTCATATACATAAAACATTCCGGTTTCTTTCTCCCTTGCTCCATGGTCAAATTCATTAATACACATGTTCATACTTGTTGTGTCCCCACCCCGTGAATGACTGTGCTGGCCGCCTTGGCAGGCAAGCCCCTCTGAGGGCGTTGTTACCACCCCTAATTTCCCGGAGCTTACCATACAATATGTTTGTGGTTGGCCATATTCTGTTTATTTAATTTCTCCCAGTACATTCTACCTAATTTTCTATGCATCTACACATGAGGCCATGAGAAGCATTGTCTGTGGCACTAGTGAGGCGTCACCTTGCTTGACAAGGTTTCTGGCACCCCCATAATTCATGAGAAAGCGCAGTCCCTGTAGTCCCGGTTTTTTGCATGTCGGAGTTTGAGTTGGTATAGGTGTCCCGCTGCCTCACTTCCATTCGCTTTACTCCCCTATGCAACTCGCACCCAATAGTTTGCTCTATGCTCACCCCACACCCTTTCGTGCTCACCCCCATGGCACCTACCTGCTCATGCAGCTCCACCCAGCAATGGTATCCAACTCAGCATCCCATTCGTGTCCCCTTGTGCCTGCTTAAACATAGCTTAAGTCCCATTCATGCTCACCTAACCTCACCTCACCCACTCATACAGTACCCACTGTTTGCAAGATGATTCGCACCCTCTCCTGCTTGCCCCCTCAGCTCCACTTTTGCAGCACACCTTAATGTTGTCATTCACTCGCCCTCACCACCAGCTGTCTTGACGCAGACACTACCCCGACAGTGGGGCCCTACCAATAACAACCGACACACACACACAAAACACGTCGAGAAGATCTCTTCTTTCCCTCTCCCCACCCCCTCCCTCATACCACCCACCCTGTGATGACGGAACGACTACAACGCAATAACAAGTGAGGCAACGATGACATAATGAAGATGACAACGACAATGCAATGTCAACGACACGCTCTCTCCCTCTCCCTCTCCCTCATTCTCACCCACCTCATGAGGATGTGGTCACCCCCTCTCCCACCCTTTCACCATGACAATGACAATGACACTCCTTCCCCCTTGTCCTCGCCCACTTTGCAAGGATGATGTCACGTCCTCTCCAACCCTTTCACCACGACGATGAAGATGATGGCGACGTGCCCTCTCCCTCCCTCTCCCTCTCCCTCTCCCTTGTCTTCACAAGGACGAGGACATGTCCTCATCCACCCTTTCACAACAACAACGATCCGCCCTTTCCCTCTCCCCTCGTTTCATCATTCCCCAAGCCCTCCTCTCGCTCTTGTCTCACCCTTGCCCTCGTGCCACCTTCACCTCCCGTCTCCTTTGCACTTGTGTGCAAACCCGAATGGGAATGCACAATGTGTTCGTGTTTGTGTCTACATGCGAGCGCATCGCATGCGTCCCACCATGTCCCCTTGTGCCCTGTTTGCCCTCAGTACCCGCAGGTATACCTGGGTAAGGGCATACCCTAGGGTACCAGCAGCCGTACCTGCATTGTACCCGAGACCCCCATGATGGGTATGGGTATTTGCTGGGTGTGGGTGCGGGTACGGCCACTGGTACCCGGGGTTTTACCCGTTTGGGCACTCATGCCTCATGACCCCTACCCACTCCAATGGCGTGGTTTCCCAACCAACCAACTACAGGTGCCCCAACCCATTCACTCAAATAAAAACAATAGTTGAGTCCTGTTATCATTTGCATCCCCCTGCATCCCCCCACTGCTTACACCCATTCACTAACAATAGCTGAGTTCCCATTCCCATTCATGCCCACTTAACCACTCATTCCAGATTCCAACCCGTTCACCTGCATGCGGCTGCAGACCCTATTTGCACTATTCAACTGCGCTGTCACCAACCCATTGTGCCTACCCAACCGCCCTGCCCAGTCCCCTAATATCATTCACTTAGTGCTTGCATGCCTATTGCACTGCCCCACTGCAGGGCCTTGAGTAGTTCACATCATGTATATTAGGTCCATATTTAATGAATCTATAATTCCCTTTTCACATGCGTTGAGCAAGGTTTCTGCCGACGCCAGGTGGCACCTCCCGAGTAACGAAGGTTACCGTCAACTCAATGCTCCCTCGCTGATGAGTCCATAAGGAAACTGTTCAGGGAACAAATTCTGTTGTCATTGTTGATGGCGAGGTTCTAGAAGGCGAGGACAACACGACCAAGATCCAACCTCCACCCAAAGTTTCACCTGCGAACATCAAAGCGTCTGACGCCATGAGCACACATTTCATCCCAACATTACTTGGCTACCTGGAGAACCAGGACAAGAACAAGGCCAGTCTACACATCCACATTGTAATTCCCAGGAAATCAGCCAGAATGCCAGATCCCAGATATTTTGGCGACAGGCCTGTCATTGGCAAGCAACTTGAAGCCCCTTTGTACCCTCGTCCTTGCTGTTTTCGGCTCTCCAACACGGGGCCAGTGGGGAACCTTCCATCATCATTGCATGCAAATATAGTTGTGACGTGTCTGTTATCTTCTTCTTCCAAATTGAAATCCCATTGATGTTTCATTCATTGCAGATTACAGAAGAAAATGTTCGAGACCTGTCAACCGAGCGTGATACCTTGATTGTGTGCACAAAGAGGCTCGAGGTGATTATATAGCTCGGTTCCCTCTTATGCAAACATTGGTATTAGATCATTTTGTCCATTTTCCGTTGCCTCCAGATGCATCCATCTCAATCACGCATCTAGTGGTAGTATTCCACCACCGAGTTCTCTATGCTGTCCTTACACGCTGGTGGTCCATATAGAGAGTGCGAATAGAATCTCCCTGATCTCTTCATCTCGTCCTAACCCTTACTGCCCTCATTTCGTGATCCATCGAATTCTGCAACTGAACGGAAACATTTCGTTACTATCGGTCAAGTCAAAGTTGCTGGTGAGAGTGAATTCCTTTTCGCAGACACAGAACTGAACGTTGGTCAGACATGAGCCACGAATTTATAGACAACGCTAGACAATTACATACTATGCTATATTGTCGTGCTGGTACTACAGGCATTTTTTACTGAGAGACTACATTACCATTGACGTTCAACTTCTCTAACAACATACACTAATCATATCGGCTTGCTTCGAGGTGGGTTCTGATGTCCCACATATCCAGAAACCCTCGTCAGTTCAATTATGGCTAATACCAGAGTCTGGGTCTTCTCTGACACAGTAAGATCAGTCCATCGTTACAACGGTGTAAAGATGATAGAACGGCTGGGAGGACTAAGGGTGTAAGACACACTTGCCCTGAGCCGTTGAAGGGAAGAGGGGAGGTGAGGTACTTTGCCCCTAAAGGGACTCAAGGTAAGGGAGGAGTCGGGAAAAAGTCCAAAGCCGAAGGATTAAGTGCAGGGGATAGTCCGGGGAGCGACCGGAGTGCGAGACCAGAAGTCCGAGGGGCGCAAGACGAAGGGAACGAGAGCGGGGTACAGTGATGGTGCCGGTGAACGGTGCGGTAGACGGTGAACGGTACGAGGGACGAGTGGTTCGAGCAGTTCGTGAATCCAACCAAAAGTGTGTTTCAAATCCTAAGTACAAGGCTTTATAGTCCGGGTATACCCGAGACTG
>JBBPQL010000613.1:0-20698 GCA_038092515.1 Boletus subparvulus | reverse complement strand
TGAATCACTCTTGCGTTTAGGCTATGACTATCAAACATTCTTCCGCAGAGTTGCGCCCGCGCCCGCCTGCGTGCCCGCGCCAGCCGTCCCTCCGAAAACTTTACAACCCCCTTCGACGCCACTACTACGAAAGGCGATCTATAAAGCGTCGCAACAGTCTCCCATTTCGAAGGTGCTGGATACGTTTTCAGACCTTTCCGAGGCCCCCGATGCAGTTGCTTCAGAAGTGAGCACGCGAGTCATGGAAGCACCGATCCCTGAAATTTTCCGCTCGGCATCCTCACCACCTCCACCGACAACGGCCGCTGCTGCAACTCCCAAACCAAATTTGATTGTTACATACGTTTCGCGTGCAAAAGCCCAATGTCAGATTTCGGTCGTTAAGTGTTCGCCGTCATGGTACCAGGAAGTGGTTGTGCAATGGGATGCGTGGTGGAGCAGGGATCACTGAAAAGGTCTTCCGCACCGAGATCGTCGAAGGGAGGTTTTCTGTTCCGCGTGTGCAAAGTTACCCAAGGAAAGAAAGAGGAGGGTGGTGCCACGCCACTCTCCATTTGACAAGGAATTTTGAGTAAGTTGGGCAACATCACGCTTTTTGCACACAAGGCCACTGGCAGAGCTGATGGCACACGTTGGCATTACTCGAATCTCGGTATCTTGTATTCAGGGATCATGATGTCGCTGTTGTTTACCTTTGACATGTGTCGATGGTCGGATGGTCTGGCGTTAATCTCGTGTTAGTTGACGAGGTAATTTCAGACGAAGGCTGTCGACTCGGATATCCCTGTCGTGAGCTTGGAAAATGTTGCTCGGCGGCGAGTGACGGATTCAAGTTACCGGTCTCGATGCCCACAGGGACCAGGTCGTCAGCACGACACCGCCGCGACATGTGAGTCATACTCCGAGAATGATGGAGGTAAGGATGTAAAGTAAATCGTAAGGTCTTGGCTTCAGCGATGACAAATAGGAGTTTGGCGCGTGCGGAACGTTGGATCAGTAGGCTTATAGGCAGGCCGCCGCGCCGTTCACGCGTCCCGGATGTTGTTGGTGGGTGATGCATGTGGTAGCTTCAGACGGAGGCTTTCAAGACTCCGGGACCCTGAACCAGTATCCTCTCTTCGGCACTCTGCCAGTGGGGTCAACGATCAAACAGCGTGTCGCCACTTTCCCGGTAGAGGGTCGTGTTGAGTCTACTCGTAGGATGCCAACATTGGCTGTCCGAAACCCATTAATTTGAAGCCTCCGAAGGTAGAATTGGATTGCGGACATTACATCGCGTCTATCGCTGCTTCTGTCGGTGTCATCTTGTTTCATCCCATCAGGTCCAACCTGGCATGTACAACGCATGCTGGTACGTAGAGTGTCGTCCTCCCACGTCATATAGGCCTTGGCTCCCGCCAATTGCCAACAGTCTTGTGGATTCCTGGTTTCGCGGTTGCCAGGTCCATAGAATCCACACCAACCTGTGAACTTGAAAATCCAAATCGCGCGGAGTACCATTCGAATATCTGGCAGATGCCATTCGTCGCAGGGAAGGGAGGGGATCGCGAGCCGAGAAGCTGACAAGAACCTCGACCCAATAGTTAGCGCTCACTGGCGCCCCGAGGTCGTCTCGGGCCATATAGTGAACTGTCAGCGTCTCGGTCGCCTAGTACGGCTTGCGATCCGGTTGACGAGTCCGTTGACATCGCCTTACACTGGCACGGTCCGCACAAGCCCGCACAACGCCGAGATCTGACATTTTTCAGATGGCGGCGATTGGGAAATCGAGTGGAAATAGGGGCAGCGGCTGATCTTGCCTGTAGATCTGTGTGACTCAACGCTTGTTGCCCATTACCGCCGAGACTCGGAGGTCACTGCAGGGTTCCAACATCACACTGACGGCGAGGTTGGCAAGACAAAGGCTTGGCCTTCCCCAATTTATTAAAGGTACCCGTGATGTAAGACACTTTTTGGGATTGCCTGGAAGGCCTATCGGCCAACAGTGAGTGGGCTCGCTTAGCTGTTGCTCTGCCGTGCATCTCAGCTGCTCTGGCGATCGCAGCGTGCCGCAAGCTTTCTGTTCCGCGTCCGCAAAGGAGGGTAGTATACCGCTCTCCGTTTGACAGGGACCTTTGAGTAAGTCGTGCTGTACGGCACATGATCGCTTAGATGATCGTGGACCAATACGAGAGGTTCACTCACCGCGGAAGAGTTCCTGACTTGCCGCTTATTTCAGTTGAAGCTTTGCAACTGCGCTGTGTCCTCACGTTTTGAAACATGTCTAAGCGTTTTGTCCAGCACAAATCATGTACCATCAGGCCCCAAGCCCAAGCCGAACGATGACCAACCAATTAACCCGCCAACCGACTACCTAGTCGCAGGGGAGTGTAACTTAACATTAAAGAAACAGTATGGATTGAAATACAACAACGGATACACGAATGAACGAAAATGCAATGCGTGATGAAAAGCAGAGAAGGTGGCAGAGAACACGACAAGGAGGGTAGTATCGTGTACGAAGTGATATACGCACGAGGTCGGTGGCGCGTCGATAGTGTGGGTGTAGGGCTATACATATGCGGGTGGGGGTGGGGGGCAGTTGGCGTGCTACGTAGAGAACGACGACAGGTATTGGTATACAAGTGCTGCAGAGATGGATCGACCAAACGAGGGAAGACGCCCAGATAAGCATGCACTGATGACGCGAAAAATGCAAAATGATACACACAAAGTTCGTCTAAGGCAGAGAAAAAGAAAGCAACGCAGTGTCACCACGTGGGGCCTAAAAGAAAGGCAAAACCAGTCAGCATGATACCCAGTGATGGTGCAAAGAAAGCAAATCGCTAACATCAACTCTACTCGCCCAAGCGAAAACCCAGGCGCTAAGGCACCACACCCACCACAATACCCGTCAAGACACCCGCAATCACCGCCCCTACGAACGCGGCCCGAATTACCACTTCCCATTGCGCACGTTTCACCACCGGCGACTGTACCTGCGTCAACGGCGTCGCAAACGCAGGTACACCCGCTGTAAATGAGGGTATCAACGTGGTAAACGAGAACAATCTTGTTGGGCGGTTTGCTGACGATGCTGATGTTTCCTTGTCGATGGGTGAGGACTTGGAGGCCGGTGACGTGCGTTTGTTACATCTATATTGTGCACGTCCGAATAAGTGGCCGACGCCCACGGACGTGGGGGACGATGGCGACGCGGGTGCAGACGAGTGCGGACCCGATGGATCCACGACAACAATTGAGGACGACGGCGGCACGCTCGAGTTCATGCGCCCCGTTGGCAACGACATACCATCGCCCCCACTTGTACTGTCACGACGCTGACCCACCCTGTTCGTCGGCAACGCGTCAAAATCAAAGTAACACGCGCTCCTTTGACTGCGCAGCGACCTCGTGGTATCGCTCAGGCTAGTAGTACTGTTGTTGCCGTAGCTATTTGGGATAAAACCCGCCGTCGGGCCGTACTCGGACGGGCTTTTCATACTATTTCGAAGGCTCCGCGTACCCTGATTCGGATCCACCACGACAGGGTTACCAGCAGCGGGCGTCCGAATTAACATTCTGCCGGACCGTGGTTCTGGTCGCGTGTGTGCAGGCTCCACATACGTGAGAGAGGTCGGTGATAGGCGGTATTCGGGCCGGTGTAGACACGACGCCGTCGCAGGGCCCTCTGGCGCAGGAACGTCGTCGAAAAACGCAGGCGAGACATCAATCTCGTTGCATCCTACCGACGAACACACCTCGGATTCGCAGGATTCGCAGGACGTCCTAGCCAGACTCGCGTTGGAGAATTGTGCGTAGGGGCGGGTAGGTGCAATGAAAGAAGTCGGGGAATCGAGGGGAGAAGACATCGGCGATACTGTTCCAATGGATTGCTCTGGAACGGGTGCAGTGCGAGAGGGTATCAAGAGGGATTGACCGGGGGTATGTGTTGACCTGAACGGCATGGGAGATGAGATTGGCATTGGCATTGGCCGCGATATCGTTGGTCGAGCAAGTTCAAACTTGCGAAGTTGCCGCAGGTCGCCAAAAAAATATATCATCAGGCAAATCTAACGATGATATTCAGTCACTCGTTACACCACCACCAGTAATGTACGTCTTACTTACACCTTGCAGACTGGAAATCAAAACGGTCAAACCGAACCAGAGGCCTGGTAAGGCAGCCAAACGAATCAAACGCCCGTGAGGACCATCATTCCAGCATCCGGTCGTCAGCACCAGGGGAAGCACACCAGCAATAAGAGTGAAGACACAACCAGCAATGATTCCACATACTGCTCTTTGCGAGCCCACGTTGGTGTACGCAGCACGCACAAAACGCTTGAGCGATTCGTTGAGCATACTCCGTGCCTCGAGTACCACTTCGGTGAACACGGCAGGGTCAGGATGAACGCTTTGCGAGTGCCACAAGGGGGACCGACTGTGATCTTGTGGATGGGTATGCAATGCCTGGGAATGTGGGCTGCAATGAAACGGTGCGAGGATGTCCGAGGGAATATTCAGTTCATACTCGCCATTGGGCGTAAAGAACGTCTGTTTCGCGCGAAGATAAAACATGGCGAGGGAAGGATCGGGCGTCGGCGGAATGGAAAAATTTTGCCGCTGCGTTTTGGGCGCCATCTTCTCTTTTTTACTGACGAGGGCCATCTTTTCGCGTTGAGCCCAAGCGTGGTAACGAGCGGTATAATCATTGAGCCAGAGGATGAAGTAAAGGTTCTCGGGGGAATGTTCCACGTAGAGGAGATATTCCTCCAAGTCCTTGAGGCCAATTGGAGGGAGATGGCGACGGGCGAGTACGTCCTCGAGGCGGACATCGAGGACGGGGGTAACGCCACATGAGCGGACCTTGCCTACAGCGGGGGGTGGATTACAGAGGCGATACTGGAGCAGAACGGGTCAGATGAACCGTATGGCAGCGAGCTGTAGACACTGACCGGTAGAGTGAGCAGGCCTCTGGGACCGATTCTTGACGGCGGAGGCTGAGCCATCGAGAAGGGAGAACAAGGATGCCACGGCAATAAGTATGATGGCGTCTACGACAAGATAAGCTCACCGCAGTTCGGGTCCAAACACGGTCATGCGTCTACATGCATCTGCCGTAAATATCGGTCCCTGTTTGGACATTCTGAGCGCTGTCGAGGTCCTATCTCGGACACGTCATGATGCTGGGCCATCTGACTCGCGAGTCCAAAATGAAGAAAAAAATAATTGTATGTACTTCCATGTCAATGCCGGCATCCCACACGGCCGAGCGGAAAAAAGCTAACCCCAAATCTCAAAAAGTCAAAACCCGCCCTCATAAAATGAGCATCAATTCCTTAGCATGTTACACGTACACGAGTCATCAACATCTACCGGAATCTCTGCCGCTCGATGACCGACTTCTGTCTTGAGTCCCGCGAGACACGCCTGCAAACAGGGAAATGAAAAAAATGAAATGCTATAAATACCGAATGAGTGGGCGTCCTACCAATAATACTCCATCACATCACTTTGGCCCAATTTCCGCAGGAAATTCTCGTCGTGCGTGATGATAATTAGTTGAAAATTCGACCTGTTCTTGCGCTCGTTGATGATGCTGTCATCAACGCCACTTAGCCACCGTCTCAACATCGAATGCCGCACTTACTCAACCAGACTCTCCGCCAAAGCATCGATGTTCTCGATGTCCAAGGCATTCGTCGGCTCATCCAACGCCAGTATGCCGCAATTTTGTCCGAACGAGTCGGAAAGCGCAAGCCGAATGATGAGCGAAGCAAGCATCTTTTGCCCAGCGGAACATCGTCCTCGCATATCCATCTCAACCTGGTCCTTCGTCATAACAACCTATCACGAAGGTTAGCAACCGACTCAGTCCACGTTTTCTCCGAAAGAAGCTCACCCGATAATTATACGACCGTTTCGAAGCTCCGCCTTCCACATCGGATCGTATCTTAATCCCATCAATGTCTAGCCAATCGTATTAGCGACCTAATCGGAGATTCTTGTCTTCGCATACCTGTTCCCTGATACGTCTTATTCCACAGATGTCGCATCGTATCGTTCACTTCCTCCATCTTTAAACCGTGATACTTCATGATCGCGCTAGAAGATGTCAGCGCCAAGCCTGTCATTCAAGAAAGACTATCTCACTTGTCCAACGCTTTCGCGTACTTTTCCAGGTCATTGTTTGCCATGTCCGACATCTATTCATATCTTTGCTTAGCGCCACAACAATCAAAATCACCATCGAACCTCACCTTTACTTTGACTAGCTGATCGGTATACCGCTTGTTAATATCCTTATATTCCCGCAAGTCCTTCTCCACTTGTTTCGACGTCTCGTTATGGGAGCTTATTTCGCCGCCAATGTGAGCGTACTATAGAACCCCGATAGTCAGGTGAACGATATGAACGCGACCTGGGCGTCATTAAAAGACCCACCTTGCTCTGCATCTCCGTCTCGCGTTGCTTCTCGACCTGATAACGGTCCTCAAAGGTCCGCTTCGCCTTCGCGGCCCCCTCCATGTCGTACGAGTCGATCTCAGCCTGGGTAGCCTCGATATCCTTCACCAGCCTCCTCATCCGAATGTTGTCGCGCAATCTCGAAATCAAACTCCCACCCTCGTTGATCTCCCGGTCAATTTTGGCGACCGTCTCACGTACGCTCTCGATTTTGATTCCGAGTTCCTTAATTTCCCCTTCATAGTGTTCGATCTTCCCAGAGCACTCTGTCAGCAATTGTGCGCGTTTCTCCCGGACGTAGCTAGGTCACCGCAAGAATGGGCGCTTTAGTCGATAAGAGGGAGGGAACAATAAGTGCCTTACCGATCGACAACCTTGTTGATATTATCGAGCTTATCAACACTCATGTTCATCTCCTGTGTAGATCTTTGTGCCCCGGCCATCCTCACATTCAACTCGGCCTGGACCTGTTGGTGCTCCTGTTCTAGATGTTGAATAGGAGCTTGCGCCTCGGCAAGCTTCCCGTCCAATTCCTAGGGGATCGGGGCGTTGAGCCCGTGACAAATAACGGATGACTGGTAAAATGAAAAACCTTCAACCTGGCACTTAGCGCACTAATATCGTTCGTCATGACAACGATCCGTTCCTCCATGCCATCCTTGTCCCGAATCTGATTCGAGAGCGTGTTCTCCTTTCTCTCCATAGAGTGAAGGTCGCCTTCATACGTCCGGAGCGACGAGTTCTGCCGATCTCGCTCGGTCATGATTGCCTGTCGCTCTCGCTCGTTCGCACGGCTATCGGGTTGGTCATCAATGATCACGCGTATGTTACGAGGGATTTGCGCTCACATCTCATTTGAGAGGGCATCTAACTCGGTTTGCACATCGTCGGCCGTCTTGGAACTGCCAGTCGAACTAAGTTCCTCCTCCAAATTTGCAATTTCGGTCGTAAGACGGCCAACTTCAGACTGGTTCTTCGTGATGGCCGCAGCATGTTGTTTCAGCGTGGCGATATCCCGGATGTCCTTCTTGATATCGTTGACTTTTTGTGCGGCCTGACAAGCGGTAGTTATGCCCATTGAGCTTCGCACACCATACCCCGTGGGTGAAGACCACATTTTACGCACCTGTTCGGATTGCTCGCTCGCAGAGGGAATCTCAGACTCCGCAACCTTGATCTGCTTCTCTAGTGCTGGGATATCACCGTTCTTCACCCGGTCCCTCGACGCCTGATGCGGCAAGAAAGTTTCCAGCCGGGACAACTCTGTCTGCCACTCCTTGAGTTGGTTGGTTTCACCTTCTACAACTTCGGGTGAGCTCTTTCTGATTTGCTCCTTAAGCTACATACGGTAAAAGAGGTCAGTCTCAACTTCAATGAACCTCGTAAATACCATCAACGTACGTATTTCTCAAACACGGCAAGCTCCTTGTCGTCCATATGTCGATTGCAAGCTTGGCAAGTCTTCTTTGCCTTGCCAACCTTAAGGAATGTCTGGTACACCTCTACCATGCCGGCTTTACCGCTCGTTTCGCTAAGCGCATATAACATGTCAGTCCATCGAAGACAGACAGGAATGTTCGTGTATGTGCATACCTAGTAAGGTCTGCAACCTCCCGTCGTGCGTCTGCGAGCGCATCGTTCAGGGGGACACCCCCCACAATACCTTCCTTCAATATTTTCTCGACGTCTCCATGACAAGTATCGCGTCAACCAGGGAAACATGTCAGAACGACGAGAATATAAACGTACGTTTGAGCTCGTCTCGCTTGGTCTTGAGTTGAGATTTCGCTTGCGAGAGCGTCGTCTCGGCTGTCTGCAATGTCTTGTTGACAGTTGCCAATTCACTCTCCGCTTCCGCAAGCTCATGTTCTTTGTCCCTACACCCACGTATAATCAGTAAAGATGTCGCACGAAATGACGTGCCAGCAGAACCTTGAAATACGGTCGGTCTCGCGCTCCATATTCTCCGCGCGTGCATCCTTGCCGATCAGTTTCCTGAACTTGGGATTACACATCTCGAGCCTGCAGGAACAGCCGTCAGCATCCCAATTCAAATGTCTGACTCCCCCTAGAAACCCTACGCACGTGTTCTTGACTTCGAGCGTCCTGCTCCTCACTTCTGACCGCTTCAAATCCAGCCTTGCCCTTGCATCCGCCTGCAAACTAAGTCCCCTGAGCTCCGAATTCAGACCGTCCCGCTTGTCCTCCATCACTCTCGCCTTGGAGGCTCGCTCGCTCAAACGCTCTTCAAAATTGGCTTCCTTGATGTCCCTCTTGACCTTTTCGAGTCGCAACTTCTTCTCTTCGATGTCCGCAGATAACGTTCGTAGCTCCGAAGCCAACCCTTGCATCGTCTCGACTGCCAACTCCGCCTTCGATATCGCCGCCTGTTTCTCTCTCTTTTGCATTGAAAAGAAAACAAGTCAGCGATCACAATGGGCGGAAATAACAATGAGACTAACAATCTGCTCCCGAGTATTGCCCCGCTGCATCTTTAAGCTCTCCAACTCCGTACGAAGCTGTGTCGATTTGCGATTGAACTCGTTGTTCTTGGCGCGAATCTCACTCTGAAGCTTTTCGTACTCGGAGCGTTGTTTGCTCTGAAGATCACCCAGTCGGTAGATGAATTCGTTGATTTTTTCGCGCTCGAGGGGACTGTGGTTATATCCTTTGATATTATGCTTGTTGCTGATCTCTCGAATGAGTTCTTCCCGTTCGATCAAGCGACGGTCATGTTCCTGTGAAAGTTGTTAGGGATAATGTCACTGCGCGACGGAGGGGTTTGCACCTTGGCCTCCGCAGCCAACTCTCCGTGTTCATTGACGAGCTCGACGTGCGTGCGGCGAGCTTTTGCAAGCTCGTCCTCGAAATCTTGTCGTTCCGATTCGTGGCGTCTTCGATTCTGCTTCTGCTTGGCAATGTTCTCGTCAAAATTTCGCAAACGAGACTGCAGCTCTTCGTCGGAACCTGTCCAAAGCCGCATTCAGTTATCATTCCACTTGCGAACGAGCATTTCCGCAAGCGTGCCTTCGATCTCCTGAACGGTTTCTCGAGCTTCAGAAAGTTCCTGCTGATAATGTTCCTTCTTCTGTTGCAGGTTCTCTACCTTTACATACAGCTCCCGGAACTTGGTCGCGGACTCGTAGAAGCGCGCATTGTTCTTGACGAGTTCTTCGTATTGCCCCTTGCATTCCTCGTATTGAAGCTGTTTAGAAGTGATGGTATTGTTGAGTTCGACTATACGCGCACGGAGTTTGTCTGCGTGGGCCTTTTCCTTTGAGAGGGACTCGAGGCGTTCTTTGTCTGCTTTGAGATCCGCAACGCGATCTTTGCGTAGTGCTTTGATAGAGTCGAGCGCTTTAGTGTACCTGTAAAACGTTGTTGACAGAAACATGAAATACGGATAGGCTGAACGTACCTCGTCGCTTCGAAGATGTCGTCGAATTTCTTCTTTAGAGCAGCGGGTTCGGCAAGCGGCCACCACGAATCTTCCTGATGACAGAAAATAACGTTCTCGAGGACCGACTTGGAGACACCCAGCAAATGTGGAATTTCAGCGTCCATCTCGGCACACTTTGTCGAAATCACCCCTCTCTGAACATGTTATCAACATACATACATCAAGCGAAGCAAACCACTCACCTTCCCCCCCTTCTCGGGATTACTATCTGCCAAGCCGAGAATGCTCTCCAGCGTCTTCATCGTCAACCCGGTCTTCTTTGCTGTGACCGACAGATTCCTCACAACGAGCATGCGTTGCCCATTTGCAGCGTGAAACCGCAACTTGACCTGCGCCTTCACCTCTTTCTCGTTCGCCATCTTCGGGTCGTGCACGAAGGCGCCACCGCGGGTGTTAGGCGGCTGATCGCCCGTCGTGGCGTACTTGAGACACTCGATGACGGTCGTCTTGCCACTCCCGTTGTGTCCTACAATGACGGTGACGGGCGAGAAGAACTCGATGACGGAGACTTGTTTGTCGTCAAAGGAACGTATTCCTCTGATAGCAAGCTTGTTGAGACTCGACATGGCTCAGAAACACGAATGAATATGATGGTCGTGTACGCTGTTTTGGAGTCAGCGAGTGACACGACTCGCGCGCCGTGTCACGATTCGTGACGTTCTTATTCAGGGGCTATTTCGTACACCTCCGTGAGACACGGACTCATTCGAACGATGACAGCAGGACAAGTGTGTACAAGTACAAGTTACAGAGTGGTTTAAGACGGGAACGGCCTGGGCTCAGTAGCTGCGACTTCTGTGAAACCTTCCGTTCCCCAGAATTGCTTCACCTTCTCGACTTCGGTCACCCTGGCAAAATGGGCATAGATGGAGGGGTACTTCGCACGCTCGGCCGCTCCGAGTGCTGCATGCGAGCAGCCAAAGATCATCCCGGCCAACACAAAGTCAGCGAGGGTCACAGAACCCGAGACCAAGTAACCAGAGGGACGCGTCGCAAGGTACGACTCAACATAAGTAAGAGCCCGAACCAGATGTCCTACATGCTTATCGAGGGCCTACCATCACTTGGTCAGGAAGCTTCAGGGGGTCTATGGAACAATGCCTACCTCGCGACTGAATGGCCCAGAGAAGCCAAATATCAGGCCCATGACGTTGTAACTAGGCACTCCGATCTCTTGTTCCGCAAAGTGAATCCATTGATCAACGAGTGCGATCTCCTTCGCATCGGAACCCAACAGGTTAACCTTGGTTCCAAGACCGCTCACTAGAACAAGTGAGTTCTTGATCAGTCTGGCAACTCAAGTCCAACTCACAGTAACGTGCGATCGGCACACCCTCGATCAGCTTAAATCCATCGGAGCCCTCGAATGCGGGGATCTTTCCATAAAGGAACTTGGATGTAAACTCAGTCGGCTTGTTCGTGAAGTTCCATTCAGGCTGCTCGAGCTCCAGTTCATTGAGAGCCGCAATGCTGAGAATCTACGACCAGAAATCAGGGAGTTGTTGGTATAACCCGCAGAGGCTTACAATTTTGGTCGGAGGTTGGCGAAGCGCGCCCCAGAGAGTCCCGATGGGTGCCATGTTTTCAGAGTTCAACTTTCAACAATTTCCAGACGGGATGGAACAATAAGGATTTGACTCAGTTTTGTAAGCCTCATCACCGACCTTTATATACATTTCGATGATGACCAATATTCTGGGCTGCTAACCCCTATTTTTGGGAAAAAAGCAGACTCAGATCAGAAAACCAGCTCCTTCTGGGCACTGTTGATCCGGGTGTCAAGGCCAGTGATATGACTCACCAGCTGATCACCAAGCTAACACAGCCTGGGGACCCTGGGGTAGCCCAATAAAGCGAAGGCTCTCCGGGGTGTTGGATACAATCAACCGCAGTCGGCAACATGCTGTCAAGATAACCATTGGAGGGAACATCATGCACTCCAGAGAATAGGGTGAAATGACGTCTTTGAATTCGTAAAGTGAGCGCCGGAATGACAACGTTGTAGATGAGTCGTTTGACATGGGAGACGTACGGTCGAAGAGAATGTACAGTCATATACACAATGACACCCACTGAAATCGTGTCGACACGCCTCATCGCTCCCACACATCCTTGGGAGGCCGTCACTGTCTTGGGTTCAGTGATTATTCGTCCGTTCCCCAATACTGTTTCACCTTCTCATCTGCGGTCACCTTTCTGTAATGAGCAAACATGCACGGAAATCCCGCCAGCCAGAACAAAGTCGGCGAGAGTCAGAGTGTCCAAGGCCACATAACCAGAGGGACGTGCGCAAGATGGGACTTGAGGGAGGTGAGAGCACGCTCAAGGCGCTCGGAATTTTTATCAGGCGTCTATAGCGAGTGTTTCAGACATTTGACTAGCATAAACGGTAAATATTGACCTTGCCTCGAGACTAAAAGGCATATAGAAGCCGATCCGTGATGTTCTGGGTTGGTGCGCTGATCTCGTGTTCAGCAAAGTGCACCCATTGATCCACGATCGCGACCTGTCCGTGTCCCTCCACGGTCCAGCGGGAAATCGTAGTACCTTCGATCAGCTTGAATCCATCTGTGCCTTCGAAGGCAGGGGAAACTTGGCCATGAATTCTGAATTCTTTGCTGTGACCGACAGATTCCTCACAACGAGCATGCGTTGCCCGTTTGCAGCGCGTGAAACCACAACTCCACCTGCGCCTTCACCGCTTTCTCGTTCGCCATCTTCGGGTCGTCCACGAAAGCGCTACCAAGGGTGTTGGGCGGCTGATCGCCCGTTGTGGCGTACTTGAGACACTAGATGACAGTCGTCTTACCACTCTCGTTGCGTCTTGGCGGGGGAGAAGAACTCGATGAATATGATGGTCGTGCATGTTTTGAGTACGAGGTACATATCAGAGCCAGCGAGCAAAAGGAGTCGCGGACACGTGTGACACGACTGCGCCATGTCACGCGATTCGTTAAGTTCCTAGCATTCAGGGGCTGTTTCGCACAGCCTCGCACTCACGCGGAGAGAGTCTTCATTCGAACGATGGTACAAGTTACAGAGTGTCGAAACAGGTTTAAGACGGGTACGACCTGGGCTCAGTGACCGCGACTTCTGTGAATCCTTCCGTTCCCCAAAATTGCTTCACCTTCTCGACTTCGGTCACCCTGGCAAAATGGGCATAGATGGAGGGGTACTTCGCACGCTCGGCCGCTCCGAGTGCTGCGTGCGAGCAGCTGAGGATCACCCCGGCCAAGACAAAGTCGGCGAGGGTTACAGAACCCGAGACCAAGTAACCAGAGGGACGCGTCGTAAGGTACGACTCAACATAAGTAAGAGCCCGAACCAGACGCTCCACATGCTTGTCGAGGGTCTACCATCACTCGGTCAGGAATCCTCAATGGGTATGGAACAATGCATACCTCGCGACTGAATGGCCCAGAGAAGCCAAATATCAGGCCCATGACGCTGTAGCCAGGCACTCCGATCTCTTGTTCCGCAAAGTGAATCCATTGATCAACGAGTGCGATCTCCTTCGCATCGGAACCCAACAGGTTAACCTTGGTCCCAAGACCGCTCACTATAACAAGTGAGTTCTTGACCAGTCTGGCAACTCGAGTCCAACTCACAGTAACGCGCGATCGGCACACCCTCGATCAGCTTAAATCCATCGGAGCCCTCGAATGCGGGGATCTTGCCATAAATGAACTTGGATGTAAACTCAGTCGGTTTGTTCGTGAAGTTCCATTCAGGTTGCTCGAGCTCCAGTTCATTGAGAGCCGCAACGCTGAGAATCTACGACCAAAAATCAGAGAGGTGTCGATGTAATCCGCAGAGGCTTACAATTTTGGTTGGAGGTTGGCGAAGCACGCCCCAGAGAGTCCCGATGGGTGCCATGGTTTCAGAGTTCAACGTTCAATGATTTCCAGACGGGATGGAACGATAAGGATTTGACTCAGCATCACCAACCTTTATATACATTTCGCTGTCAATGATCCTTTGGTCCGGGCCACTATTCTTGGGACCTCAATCTTCGGGCGTGATCACACAGATCGGTGACCAATATCCTTGGGAAAAGGCAGACTCATTGGGAAACTGGCTGCGGCATCTTTGATCCAGCCAGTGATATGACTCACCACTGGCAGCTGATCACCAAGCCAACACAACCCGGTGACCCTGGGGTAGCCCAATAAAGCGAAGGCTCTCCAGGGTGTCGGATCCAATCAGGGTTCTGGGAAATGCACTGCGTAAGTCGGCGACATACTGTCAAGATAACCAAGGGGCATCATACGCTCCAGAAAATAAGGTCTTTGAATTCGTAAAGTGAGCGCCGGAATGACAAAGTTGCAGACGAGTCATTTGACATGGGTGACACGCATCATCGCTCCCACACATCCTTAGGAGACCGTCACTGTCTTGGGCTCAGTGATTCGGACATCCACAAATTCATCCATTCCCCAATACTGTTTCACCCTCTCATCCGCGGTCACCTTTGTGTAATGAGAAAAAACGTGTGGGTACTGTGCGCGTTCAGCAGATCCGAGCGAAACATGCGCGGCAGCGAAGATCACGCCAGCCAAAACAAAGTCGGCGAGAGTCAGAGTGTCCAAGGCCACATAACCAGAGGGACGTGCCGCGAGATGGGACTCGAGGTAGGCGAGGGCACGCTCAAGGCGCTCGGCATTTTTATCAAGCATCTATAGCGAATTTCAGACATCTGACTAGCATAAACGGTAAATGTCGTCCTTGCCTCGAGACTAAAAGGCTTATAGAAGCCGTAGATCAGACCCGTGATGTTCTGGGTTGGTGCGCTGATCTCGTGCTCAGCAAAGTGCACCCATTGATCCACGATCGCGGCTTCGTGCGCATCGGAGCCCAACAGGTTGACTTGGGTCCCGATGCTGCTCACTAGAACAACTGAGTCCATGATAACTGTACTGAACAAACTTTGGGCCACTCACGATAGCGGGCAATCGTAGTACCTTCGATCAGCTTGAATCCATCTTTGCCCTCGAAGGCAGGAATCTTCCCATAGGGAAACTTGCCCATAAATTCTTGGGGCTTGTTCGTGAACGTCCACTGAGGTTGTTCGAGCTCAAATCCATTAACGGCTGCAACACTGAGGATCTGTAATAAAAGTTAGCTTTGGTCGAAAACGGACAGGTGAGTTATAAACATACGACTTTGGACTGACGCTGGCGAGCATCACCCCAGAGAGTACCGACGATAGTCATCTCGCTGCGTGAATATAGAAATTATCGAAGAAACCTAAACAATCAGATAATGAGCCTGAGAATCAAAGCAGTCGAAGGCGCCCTCTTATTCGTTCGTGCATTGACTAATAGTGGCTGCGCGGGTCACAAACCTACACACCTGAGAGAGAAAAGTATAGCACAGTCAGCAAGCAACCTGAATCGGCATTCCACAGCACCTCCGAAGATCGTATTCCGCAACAGACACTGCCGATAGTAGCTCATTAAGACAAGGCAATACGAACACGAACGGCGTGAATTGATCCCGCGACTCCGATGTGCATGCTGAGTCAAGATGGCAAGACAAAGAAAGGCCTTCCCTAATAAAGTAACTGGTGCTGTAACTTAGTAAGACACTTTTTGGAATCCTCGCTTGTTGGACCACCATTCATTTCAGCTGCTCCACTCGCCAAGCTGCCTCTTGCAAATGCGCAGCGTCGTCAAACTGAATTGCTGCGAAGCCAAGCAGCTACGAGCTGAATCAGCACAGGCACCGTCGTATCAACTTTGTCTGAATGATCCTGGAATTCTAGTCGATGGACCACACTGTCTCAGACTGCCCAATAAGAACTGAGCGTCATCGCCGGCAAGTCTGATCTGTAATATGATTCTCAGTCTCCTAGGCTGCAGTGTGTCATACATCGAAGACTACCGTCCCCGTCATTCGAGTACGTTGTGGACCATAAAATGATCTGGTAACCTATTCAACAAATCCCGACGTGCGGTGTGTATGACCAATATTGCTGATCACAGTGTTGCCGAGAATGTGCGTCATGTCTGAGGTGAGGACGTGCTTGCTTGTCGGGCAGTGACATTAGGCCGGCTTTAAACGTCTGGCCTATGAGACTGCAAGAGAACAACCACTCGCTACCCGGCACCCACTCACCTCGCATACGAAACAATACAAACCAATGACTGTGACTCGTGTTACGACACACCTCGGAGGAACGGCATCCAATGTCATCGTTGGGAAAGTCGCTGTAAGACCTAGTCATTCCATCCAACTTGACGACAATCTCACTGCTTCTGCGATAGCATGGTCTCATGAAGATGACGCGAGTATCAAGGACTATCGCTTGTGGTTTGCCTGTCTGATCAGAGCCTCTTGTAGATGGACTCCGGACCCTGTTCCCGATGAACAATGTTTTGAAGCAATCAAAGCAGGTGTCGATGCGTTGCCTCCTGGTGCCAAAATGTTCCTCAACGGAGGTGCGTGGAAGCTGTGCAACATGCTCAATTTTTTCATTGGATCCCTCGAACAGGAGAATTTTACGGTCATAACATGTCCACCACGAATCTAGAAATGATTTCCAGATTCTTCGAGAAGTACCCCGAGTACGTCGACAAGATATTTTTGTCTATCAAGGTTAGTTGGAGGGAATGTACTTATTGCACACAATTTCTGACAATGCTTTTCTTTGGCTTCCCAGGGAGGAAACGTGCCTGGGAAACCACGCCCGGACTGCTCGTGAGTGATCACCAATCCTGATGGATTAAAATAAGCTCGATAGGGACTTTTAGTCCAGAGAATCTTACTCGGAGCGTTAATTTGGTTAACGAAAAATTAAGAGGAACTAAGCGCCTCGACCTATTTCAGTGCGCTCGCGTCGACCCCGACGTTCCCGTGGAGGTATCCATCGCTGCACTCGCGAAGCTCAAACGCGAGGGAAAATTGGACCACATTGGCATGTCCGAGTGTAGTGCGGAGACCCTCCGCCGCGGTCACAAGGTTTGCAGCAACCACAATCATCATACATGCATCTGAGTCGCTTGGTAGGTTCACCCGATCAGCGTCGTTGAGATTGAGGTCAGCCCGTTATCATACGGGCCGCAGACAGGCAATGGTCGGTTAGAATGGTTTGGTTTCCGGAACCTGATCTCACCCCACAGTCCTAGTTATCGTCACCGCGAAGGAACTTGGTGTGGCAGTTGCGGCTTACTCGTAAGCTCCCTCGCTGAGATTTGCACCACATCACTAATGATGGTATAGGCCGCTGGGAAGAGGTTTATTGACCAGGCAGATCAAGAGAGTTGCTGGTGCGTTACTTTGGTGCGGTTCTAAAGTCAATAAGATTGATGTACCAACAGTGGGAGATACGCGCCGTCACATCTCTCGTTTCCAAAAAGAAAATGTGGGAGTCGCATCACACACAGACAAACACATTTCTGACTCCCGTCACACCAGAACCTTGGGCACAACTTTGCTATCGTGGATACTCTAACCGAGCTTGCCAAGAAGATGAATGTCACTCCCGCACAAATTTCTATCGCCTGGGTTAGCTCCCTTGGGTCACACGTCATACCCCTTCCGGGATCGTCGTATGCACAAGTTTCTGCTGCATGCCCGCTTACATTCTGATTGTGTATTCTCCAGGCATGCCAAACGTACCATTGAGAATTCTGCAGGTGGCGATGTTGTGTTCACTGAGAGCGATCTTCGGGAGATCAATCAGGTTATCGAGAACCTTGACGCGAATATGTCTTCTAAGATCTTACCCTGAACAGCATACAAAGTACCTTTTAATTTAAGACCGATTAACTACAGTAGTAGCCTAGCCAGGCTTTGTGTCCACGTAGATACGAGGCCAGTCCAGGTGTTCCGTTTCAACAAGGCATTAGCGTAGAGAATTTATCACGATTTATCTGTAATCGACTTGCCTGGGTAAATCATGTGTGTATCGGAATCAGGAACAAGGTGTAGATGATTACTCAGAAAGACAAGTTAGATGTTTGATGTTCACGGGATTCCCACTCCGGGGGAGTACTAATCACCATCTCAAACACTGAGCTAGATACCATTGATATGACTGGCAGTGGTTGGCGGTCATCGTTTATTATAACGCGGTTCATGTCGAGAAACGATTGCTTAGCGTTTCTACCGAAGAAGCTCAGAATGTTGACATCGGAAGATGTGTGACAGATCATAGAAAGGCCTGGGCGCGGGCTGGCATGCTGGGAGTCCGGGACCTCGTTCAACGAACCAAGATCAACATTTGCATCGTCATCATCTACAACTACAGTGGTGACAAATTCACCTTGTTAATACTGCCAGTTGTCCGTCGCAATCTTCAGTAACAACTCCCTGACAGTTTTGCCACTGATGCTACGTGTCACCTTATCCATCTTGACAACATCCCTAGGACTCTCCAACCTAAAGATCTTCACCTTGGTACCGCATATAACCAGAGGGGTGTTTCCCGACATTTGGTTGGCAATGGATCCCATATACTCATCCACCTGATTCTGATATGTAACCCAAACAGACTTATCCGTGGACTCTTCAAGTTTGATTTCTACGACCAGTAGAGGGGTATCGAGGGTAGCAAACTGGGTCGCTTTGGCGACGATAAAGTCGGGGATGAAGGTGGATCCTGAACTGGTTAAGGCCAAAAAGCCCATGGAGTTCATAGAGAGATCGGCGACCCGCAAGCTATCTTCGTCCGGAGGACCATCAAGCTCTACAGAAGGCTCCGCTTGAACTGATGAAAACGAAACGTCTGCTTCTTGCGTGGCCCTGAACTTCGCTTGAGGTTTGATGAGGAATTGTTGTTGATATGGAAAGTAGTGGGAAAGTAGCGCATTGTATGGCCCGTACCACGACGACTCGAAGCGAGGATCAAATCGAGTAATATTCCGCAACCGTTGAACAGCCACCGTTCTGGCTCCAAAGGGGGAGGAGAGTTGCGCGACATGGAGATATTTCGTGTGTACTACACGCAAACTGGGTAGTGTTAACAGTTAAGAGAGTGGGTTTCGTTTGAAACTCACTGATCAAGTGGTACAGGTTTCCAACCGTTCAAACACATCGCCTCGCAAAATATAATGATTTTGGAGAAGATTATCTGAGAAACGGGTGGACCTACAGCATTGGCGGAACAACGGAGTTAACGAGATCAGGGTGCGTACGATGAGTGTTACCACTGATAAGAGCAAAGGCGTCACGGGGCATGGACATGGAGGACCACAATGGGATAAAGAGCGAGAACGAAACTCCGATAACAGCGTGTGTTGCGACTCCAAGAAAAGGGGTGACAACAACACACGTGACCCCCCGTCACGGCTTGATAAAAGTAAGTAGGCATCTTGACTTCGACAACTCTACCAATTACTCTCTCCTGCGTGAGTTTCCCATTCGACCGTCGTATCTGTCTCCTGACGTGCTGAAGTTTAAAGTCAAATAATGGTGGTCCTTGTAGGCGGATACCCCATGTCCTGGGCTGACGCGAAGGCCTGGGCATTGCGCCATTGGCCAGACATCGACATCTACGACGACAGCAAGCTCCCTTATATCGTGAAACGCCATGATAGACTGCTCGGCGGTAACATACTTTGCATTGCAGTCAGCATCAACGCCGAACCCATTTTTTTCGTTGTTATACACTCCAAACGTGATCCGCTATGCACGCCACACAAGTATTGGCGATTTCCTGAAACCAAGCTCGCGTTGAAGTGCAAAGAATCGCTTTTCAACCACGAGGGAGACAAGGAACTTGCCGAGAAGACGAAGTTCACGACAGTTGCGGACCCGTGGCGAGAATACTACCACGTAAGTCCCTCCTGTTCTCATCCACAAAAACAAGTCCGAGTAGAGATCCAGTACCATAGAAAGCCATCTACTCCGGCACTATCTCGGGAATCTCAGGAGAATGACAGCGATCAAGAATCCGAGGAGAGTGACAACGAGAGTGAATAAGTAGCCTGCACTCTTGGCATTTTATATTGAACTACAAAACATATATCTTAATCGCCTCGAGCAAGCTTTCCTACGTTATCTGACACGAGCTGGTAGCGAAGCAAGGGTATGGCACACCGAGTTTCAGCTGCCGCTGGTGGAACTGAGATAAATAGACAAGCGTCGACATGTACAACTCACTACGAATCCCATCCAGAACACACACACCCATGGAAACTTCATCCCTCAGCTTCCACCTCCACGCTCCCCGCTCGCCTAGACAACCTCTCCAAAACTCTACACCTCGGGTCCCCATATCCCCTCCTGCCGACGACGCCACGCTGCCCGCTCGCATGCCCACATCCCGGTGAACACCCCCCAAGCGCCGGACCCGTGATGTTCTGAGTTGGTGCACTGATCTCGTGTTCAGCAAAGTGCACCTATTGATCCACGATCGCGACTTCGTGCGCATTGGAGCCCAACAGGTTAACTTGGGTCTCTATGTTGCTCACTAGAACGAGTGAGTCCATGATAACCCTCTACTGAACAAACTTTGGGCCACTCACGATAGCCGGCAATCGTGGTACCTTTGATCAGCTTGAATCCATCTGTGCCCTCGAAGGCAGATCTTCCCATATGGAAACTTGGCCATAAATTATTGGGGCCTGTTCGTGAACGTCCACCGAGGTTGCTCGAGTTCAATTCCATTGACGGCTGCAACACTGAGGATCTGTAGTAAAAGTTAGCTTTGGTCAAAAGACGGGCAGGTGAGTTATACATACCCCTAGAGAGTACCGACGAGGGTCATCTCACTGCGTGAATATAGAAGTTACCGAAGAAACCTAAACAATCAGATAATGTGGTCGAAGGCGGTCCTCTCATACCTTC
>JBBPQL010000612.1:0-20739 GCA_038092515.1 Boletus subparvulus | reverse complement strand
GTCCCAATGACATGGCATTTTGAAATGACTGCCATTTCATCAGATCTTATCCAAATCTCTTAACCCTTGCACCCATAGCAAGCCAGGAGTAGGTACCCCATTTGATGTACTCATATGTTAGGGCCCAGGTTAGATGCAGTTAGTGGTTATCGACTTTAGTGAGAAACATGCAAACATTGGGACACTTTTTTGAGCCACTGTATGTGTTACTCATAGTCATAATATAATGTGACAAGTTCAGTTTTCTTGGATTCACATGCCACTTTGCAGGCAGAAACTGTGAGCACAGGAGGTGAAATGGGCTTGCCAATGGTTTGTTCTAGATAGGCCAGATATGGCATGATAAGAGTAGGGATGATATTTGTCCACCTGTAGTATGAAGATGATAGTCTGGGGGGAGACCGGAGTGCAAGACTGGGAGTCTGATGTGAGCAAAGCAAAGAAAGCGAGAACATGATGCAGTAACAGTAGATGGTGCAGTAGTTGGTAGTTGGTATAGTTGACGAGTGGTTTGACAGTTCAAAAATCCAACCAAAATGTATCTTTTCAATTCTCAAGTACAAGGCTTTATAGTCCAGGTATACCTAAGACTGTCAAACTCTAAGTAGCTGTCAAGTCCAAAAGAAACCAATGAAAAGGGGTCAGGTACCAGGTCAAAGACCTTAAAGTCTAATGGACACTTCCAGCATTGACAAGTCCAATTGGCAGTGAACAATACTGAAAGAACATAAAATGGTAATGTACTAACAATGAGAACTGAATAGTCCAAATGTGCTCAGCATGGTCTGGTATAAATTGAGACCGGTCTTAGCAACTGAAAGGAGTTTGGAGCAAAAAATAAGACAGTCAGGTGAAAGGTATAAAAGGGTGGAATATAAGCACAGACATGTACTGCTCTCTACATCCACAGGGGACTTGGCTTCTGACTGTCCCAGTCAGATGAAAGATTCATGCTGAGAAAAGAACAATGTGGAGTCTGAAAGCGTGTGGCTGGGTGTGTACTGTATATAGTCTAATGTGCCTCAATGTTTTCTTCCTCATTTCTCACCCTCTAACTGTAGAAATCTCCACAGATTGTCGGTCTACTGCACCACTTCCACACTCTCATCCAGTAGACAGTGGTTCACTTTGCCTCATGTTTGGAAGCCATGTGCATTGCTGGCATCAGTGGTGAGTATTACAGTGATCCAAAAATCCATTCCATACTAACCTCAACACACCACCAAACACCGCGGGAATTGCGCTTAGCTTTGGTGGAGGTATAAATAGAACATGCTCTTGGCTACACGATCACCCCCTGAGTCATGTGATTTGGTTCACACGCTGCTGAAATATGGCCAAACCAAAACAATAATACTATGGAAAGGGTTTTTTCACTTTTAAACTGATGACATGGATCTCAGTCAAACAATAGAATAATTGCCATTGTTTGTTAGCACAAACAAAGATATACATATAAGCAGTATGTCTGAGTTTAAAAAGGTTCACACACTTCTTCATTCTCAGCCACCAGTATGGTCAGATCTCTTTTTCTTCCCCAATAAAGCATCATCCTCTCCTTGCTTAATACTGGCCCCCCTGGTGAATCAATTGCCAAGAAGACTGGTGTCAGCCCTTCCACCATATCAAACCTTCATCGTAAGGAGAGTTCTGGCCTTCTCAAAGCTATTGGAAGTGGTCATTTCAAGCTTCCTCCTACCAATATTCAATATGCCCAACATCTAATAACCTCTGGAAAAGCTGAAAACACTGTTCAAGTGACCAAAGTCCTTGACAATATCATCATCCAGCCTCTCTCCACCAATACTATCCATCTCCACTTGAAGAAAGCTGGTATGAAGTCCATGGTGAAGTCCAGATGCCCTCTTCTTTCTGCTAGACATTGCAAAGCTCACTTGGACTATATGCTTATGCCCACAAGGTTTACACTGTAGTGGATTGGAAAAAGGTAATGACCCCAAGCACACCTGCAGAATGGTCAAGGAGTGGCTAGAAGTGCAGGAATTCAAGACTAAACCTTAACCCTATCAAATATCTCTGGGGCTGGCTCAAGAGCTGGCTTGCAGTGTATGAAAATCCCCCAAATAGGGTTATTGAATTGTAGAAGAGGGTTCAAGTAGAGTGGGATAGGATACCAGTTGGAAAGTGTCAGAATTTGATTGAAAACAGGCCTAGGAGGGTTCGGGGAGTGCTTAGAGCAAAAGAAGACTATACATACATACCAAGTACTAATAATATCCAAATATCCTTTGCATTTCAAAAGTGAAAAAACCCTTTCCATGGTATTACTGTTTTGATTGGCCATATCTCAGCAGCATGTGAGTCCAATCACATGGCCCAGGGGGTGATCTTGTAGCCAAGAGTATGTTCTATTTATAACTCCATCAAAGCTAAGCGTGATTCCCATGGTGTTTGGTGGTGTGCTGCACACACCACTGTTGAGGTTAGTATGGAAAAGGTTTTGGAGTCACTGTAGATCACCCCCTTTGTTGACCCACACCTCATAAACATAATGTAGGGCTTGTCAGCAACTACAAATATTTGTTCCTCACATTGAAGAAAGAGATTGCCCCCCTTATCCTTCAGAAACTTAGTATGTTACATAGATGCACCAATTTTGTTTCTTCACATTAATCTTACATACATGCAATGACAGGTGAAGCAGCACAGATTCCTGTTGTAAACATGTTCTATTCAAATTTCAACAGTCAAATCACAGCAAAACATGGAGTTGTCATGCTAAACTGGCCATTGAAAAATTCCAATCTCCTTCCAACATGGCATCAATGACTGAACTTAGGGTCTTACACAATGCTTGGAAAACAGAAACAATCTTCTGTAAAGTGATGCAGCTGGAGTGGAAGGAGTGGAACAAGGCACACCATGCCCTGCATCCTACAGGATCACAATCAGCTAACAGGGAAAGCCCAGAAGAGTGCTTGTCAGATATGTATTATAAAACATCTAGCTCAAAGATCAATCTGATATGGTAACTTTCCAGTGCACGGTGCTGTTACAACCACTGATTCAGCCCCTGTATTCATGTTCACCAGGATGAATCATAAGCCTTTGGTATAGCCTCACTGACTTCAGCTCTCCAACCTCAAGGTCATAGTGTGGGCTGAGGTGTTTCTTTTTTTCAAGTACACAACTCCATTTGCACCAAGCCAAGGCCATGCAGACATGATGCTGGTATCTGGAATTGATGGCCAGGCTGTCTCCAGAACAAAGAAACCAAGGAAGACATAAATAACCAGGAAAGTATGCATGCTGCATGATCTTCTAAAAATAATGATGTGAAGTGTTTTCCATTGAGTTAGTATATTGTAAAAGGTGGGAAGAAGCACCAACATTGTGTTCCTTGCTACCAACTCATTTTCCCAACTTCCTTGATTGGTGTTCATCCAAAATGGTTCCTAATCACATTACATATGTACAGTATATCCAGGCCTGGGTGTTGAACAAGATGGTGTCAAGAGTGTGTGGTAAACCCCCAAGTGAGTGTAATTTATGATGGAGCAGAAGAAATATTGATGACAGATTTTGTGAAGCACTTGTAATCTGTGCTTCAGTTACAGTGGATGAATCTAATGTGGACATTGTTATGAGTGAAGAGATTGACAATCATGGAAATCTGTTCAGCAATGACAGTGACAGGCATGCTGTGGAGAGTTCCAAAGTCTGTGAGGAGAATGGAAACACTGTGGTTCAAGAGCAATGCTGGATACTGGAGCAAGAAGTGGCTGATACATATGTATAAAACTGTTGAGCAGATTCAAGATAAATACATATAGATGAATACAATGCATGAGGCTAAACAAGATACTGAAATGAAGGCAAAGGTGGTGCAATGGGTTACAGAGATTTTGACAAAATACCAACTCCTGAGTGACTTGTAACTCATGGCAAATGTAAGATTTCTCTGAGTGGTGGTGTTCTATTGATGATCTTTCTGACATGGATGATGGTTATATGATAAATGTATTAGGGCCACAAACATATTTCATGGGGATGGGTTGCTAAAGTGAGTACATTGATCTAATGTTGTCCTTGGCAGGGTGTGTATCACAGTGGTCAATGTTCCATGTAGACATATTTTCTGCAGCAATGTATTGTGGAGATGTGGATACATTGCATGGATGTAGAGAGGCAGGAGGCTTTCCTGTGTTTCCAAAGATGGCTGATCTACACCAACAAAAACACATGAACATGCCATTTTAATATGATCAACATACAGAGCACATTGCAAAGCCACTGATGGATAAAGTGCAGTGGGCTGCAGCAGAGTTTCCAGCTGACTTGGTGAGATACAAAGGGTCATGGAATGGGGAAGTGAAGGTGTAAATGTGATTCACAGGAGAATGACTGAAACATGAGTGACCTGCCTTTAAACCTCAGAGAATGCTCATTTATCTCGACAGTGCAAGCATGAAGAGCATGAAACAATTTGAGAGGTACTGGACAGACACTTGAAGACTGCTATATTCCTAGAGCATGCAGTGGAATACTTGGTAATGTCCCCAAAAATGAAGACAGATGGAGTGGCATTTGAAGTACTAACTCCATCCCTGCATCCACAACACATTCAGCCAGAACAAGCAGGTGCCACATGTGTTGTGGAGCCAAGGGTACAACTAGAGCTTCTGTTTTTCATACAGAGACTGCAAGATGCTATGAGGTGGTGGTGTTACAGTTTGTCTCCTTAACAATGGTATCTTCTTGTTTTCTTTCCATCATCACTCTCATCTCTTGTTTGGTATGTTCTCCTATGATTGGATGCATTGCTTACTTCTCTTATCGAACTGTAACCTCATGCCATTCCATTTCCTTATAACTGGAAGAGGGTTCTCCTTATTACTCATCTGTGCTTACTAGTTCACTCTTATCTTTCGACAGCCTACATCATTCTAACCGATTCTCTCGTATCAGTTATGTATTCCTTATTACTCATTGTTCCTACTTATTCCATTACCTTCTACACTTACGTGTCCCCTGGTATAAGTAGTTGGCTGCATGTACTGTATACCTCATTCTTGATCTGTGCAATCTAGCGTACTCTTGAGTCCAAAGCATTCGGCTTTGACCTTTCGACACTTGAAACCCTTTTGACTTGCTCTTAATCCTCCTCATTGAAACTCAAGGACAAAGTGTCTCTTCATGAGTACCTCCCTTGAGACAATGTTGTTTCGCTTCAACATACAAGAGTACGTCTCATGTAACAAAAGATCAAGAATCTCCTTTTGTCCCTCCTATCTAGGAGTAGGATCGACCACCTTGAAAGATTTCTTATAGAACCTTGAGACAAGCCTATGGGCTTCAAGCCAGTGACCCTAGTGACGAGGAAGAACAACCATCTTTCCCAGAACCCTTGACCATTGTGCCTTCAACCTCGACGCCCCAGGCCCCTAGGACCCCAAGACAAAGTGCTGTTCCCCCAGCATCATCAAGGCAACACTTCATACCCCTGCACCACCAGTAACCCCAGTCACACCCATGTCCACCAAGACCACTGAACTCAAGGTGGCCCTCCCCGCAGACTTTTCTGGAGAACCTGCTGACACTGTACAATGGATCAAGGCCATGGAGGCCTACTTTTCCATCAACTCTTCAATTACACCTCTGATGTTGACAAGGTCATGACCACACTCAACAAAATGAACAAGGGACGTGGAGTCTCTTTCTCAGAAATGTGGTATGACAAGATGGCAGATACATCCATCGCCAATACTGAGAAAACCTTCAACAAGTTTGCCTCAAACTTCGAGTCCACATTCTTTCCCTATGACACCAAAGCCACTGCCAGATTTGAGCTCACCAAGCTTGTCCAGAAGTCATTCAAACGCCCTGATGGGATCATGGACGACAGATTCCAGAAATACATCACCGATCTCCGACGATGTCATCCTCATCAACCAGTTCTCCCTCGGACTTGACCAGCAGCTCGCCACAATGATCCTCTCTATGTCTTTGATCCCTACCACTGTCACAAAGTGGATTGAACAAGCCAAAGTATTCCATGCCCAGAAGATGTGAATCCTCGCTCTAAAGGGCAGATGACTCCCCTCCATTGTACATTCTCCCAGAGCCACTCGTGACCCCAATGCCATGGACATTGACACTGTCTTGCTTTCCAAGTTGACCCCTGTTACGATTCTTTCTTTTCTTCTACTTAACACTTGTCTCAAACTCGCTTCCCCTTATTTCCACTTCTTACCATTCCTTCGGAATGCCTTCCACCTAAATGCAGCTTCTCTTTTATGTGCTGTGCATGGTCCCGTTATCCTGTTTCCACTTTCCTTTTATGGACGTCTTCCTTCTTGCATGCATTGCCTCAATGCAGCCTTATTCCCATCTATCACACAGCCTAGCTCCCCTTTTTATATCTGTCTTAGCCTTAGTGCTATGAACACTGCTTGGTCTGTGCGCCATGTACACACCTATTTAAATGATGATACATCATGTATTCTCCTTAACTTTAATCTACTTGATTCTCCCTTGTTACTTGGATCTCTCTGAGTCTTCATGCTACTCTTGAGTGTGTGCTCCTTTGAACCTTTGTCCTTGAACTCCTTAGGCAACCGATTGTTTCCAGGAGTTGCTGCGGAAGCCCCCAGCACCCCTTGTTCTTGAAGACGCCCTTCAAGGAACCCTTGACCCTAGTTCTTTCAAGTCTACGTTTGCCTCTACCCGAGTCAAGCATAACAAAAGATTAAAGTTCTCCCCATTGGAGCTATCATTGTTATAGTCTCCCATCATTGCTCAACAACCCACTTGAAACCCTCGTTGGTTCCTCCCACAACCACGAGAACCCTCGCCCACAGAAACCCCCTCTGAGACTTCTCACTCAGACACTGAGGAAGAAGTAACCCTTGACCCTGACTCCACTCTTCTAACCACCCAGGAAGAAGATGAAACCCGTGCGCTCTCTCATCACCTTTCTGCCGCCCTTTCTATTTCCTGAAACCCGACCCCACCATCCCCCACCCCTCGCTCCTATCCCGCTTCCCCCCTCCTCTGCCAATGTCTGCAAAATCCACCGAACTTTGCATCAGCATCCCTGAAGCGTTTGACGGTTCCTATGAAAAGTCTATGCACTGGTTACACGCCGTGCAGTTTTACAGTATCTCCTTATCAACAAAGCTGTCCATGATACCGACGAAAAACAAATCGCCTTTGCTCTCTCATATATGACTAAGGGGTCAGCCCTCACCTGGGCTTCCACCTTCTGCCAGAGCACCATCTCCAGCACCTCGTTCACCCTTGGAACTTTCACTGATTTTATCACAAAGTTCAACACTGCATTTAAACACCATGACATTACCAGGAACACCATTTCCTGGTTATCCACCAAGCATATGCAGAAGAATGCGAAAAATAACTCGTATTCCCCCTCCCTTGTAGAATATGTTTCTACTTCCAAGAACCACATTGCTCTTGCTAATATCTCCGACGCCAACGTCCTGATTGGATATTTCTCCGCAGGAATCCCTCCCCCTCTAATGCACCGTATCATGTCCATGGACACTGTACCTTCCACCATCGATGATTGGTACAAGAAGGCCATCGCCTTCCAAACTCAGTGGGAACGAGCTGATGACATCGCCAGAAGGAACTCAAAAACCTCCCACCAAACCTACTCCTTCCCGAACTCTTCAAACACCAAAGCCCATGATCCTGACGCCATGGTCGTAGATACCATCAAAGTCTCCAAACTCACCCCCAAAGAACGCAAATGCTGTGTCAAGAAACTTTGCTTCCACTGCCGGAAACCTGGACATCTCAGTACTGCCTGCATGTCCTTTGCTCAAAAGGGCAACCAAAAGGTACAAAAGGTTAGCAGCGAGGAGCTCCCCAAGCTGGAGGAAATATGTAGATGATGAAGAAGAAGAAGAAGTGGTGCAAAGGATTTCTTTCAAACCTTTGGATTTTTAGACAGGAAGAGTTCCCTAATGCAAACCCTTCCTTCCGTGTCGTGTGCGAATGTATTTGTAAAGTCATCACCTACTATGCAAATCCCAGTTCAACTCATCACTCCCTCGCACACGATGAAAGCCGTTGACACCCGAGCCCTCATAGACAGTGGGGCAAGTATCTCTTGTATCGACTGGGGGTTTGTCAGAAAACACAAACACCCTACTCAATGTCTGAAGACCCTGATTCAAGCGAGGAACATGGACAACTCCATTAACTCCAAGGGAGTAATCCAGTTCTCCACTACTTTGTTCCTTGACGTCAGAGGAATAGCCCAATGAATCACCTTCCACGTTCTCAGTCTAGGAAACGAAAATGTAATCCTAGGACTCCCTTGGCTGAAAGAAGTCAATCCCACGATCAACTGGGTCGAAAGGACCCTCTCCATCAAAGAATCCCTCAACCAGTCCCAAGAACTTTTCTGTTCCTTTTCTGTCGACACTAAATGACACGAATCCCGTTTCATCCATCCCTCTGTCAAACCCCCATGTCACACCAACATCAATGCTATTGTTGACCAACACCTCTTTGCATACAACAATTGGGAAACGGAGAACGAATACATTGTCCGTGCCCGACAAAACTGCGCCATCCACTGAATTATCTGATGTGGATCCCGCTTCATCCCAGCAGGATCCCCAATCATAGCCAAACTCACCACAGCCACAGAACTCGCTGCAGCTGCCGAAAAATCCAAACCCAAACCCATGCTCCCCTCGGAATACTCCTCATTCACTTCTGTATTCTCAAAAGAAGCCACTGATCACATCCCTTCTTTCTGACCCTATGACCACGAGATCAATCTCAACGATGCCTTTACCCCAAAGATTGGAAAGGTATGTATACCCTCTCTCCCCCAATGAACAGAAAGCCACCAAAGACTTCCTAGACGAAAACCTTGCTTCTGGAAAGATTCGCCCATCCAACTCACCACAGGCATCTCCCTTCTTCTTTGTCAAAAAGAAGGATGGAGGACTTCGTCCTTGCCAAGACTACTGCTACATCAATGAGCATACCATCCACGACACTTATCCCCTTCCCCTCATCTCCGATCTCGTCAACAAACTACAAGATGCCAAAGTCTTCACCAAGTTTGACGTTTGTTGGGGATACAACAACATGCGAATCAAAGATGGCCATCAATGGAAGGCAGCCTTCGTCATCCACAAGGGGTTATTCGAACCCACAGTCATGTTCTTTGGGCTCACCAACTCTCCCGCCACCTTTCAAAGGTTCATGAACGACTCCTTCCACGATATGATCGCTGAAGGATGGCTTGTCATCTATGTGGACGATCTCCTTATCTATTCCCCAGACATTTCCCTCCATGAGGAATGAACCAAGCGCATTCTACAGTGCATGACTGAGTTGGATCTTCATTTGAAACTTGAGAAATGCAAGTTCGCCACTGATGAGGTCAAATACCTCGGAATGATTGTTAAACCCGGCCAACTAGCCATGCACCCTGTCAAACTCGATGGCATTGCAAGTTGGCCTACCCCGACTAAAGTCAAAGATGTGCATTCATTCCTTGGCTTTGCCAACTTCTATTGACGATTCATTCCTGATTACTCCAATGTCGCCCGCCCTTTGATTGACCTTATTAAGAAAAACCTGACTTGGAATTGGTCTCCCTCCTGCCAATCCGCCTTTGACACCCTGAAATGTCTCTTCCTCTCCAAGCCAGTCCTTCATCTTCCCAACCTCTCTGCCCCCTTCGTTGTTGCTACCGACGCTTCAAAGTATGCATCTGGGGCCATCCTTCTCCAGACCGACTCAAATGGAGAATGGCACCCATGCTCCTACCTCTCTCAATCGTTCTCCCCTGCCGAACGAAACTATGACATCTATGACCGAGAACTCCTCACCATCATCCGCGCCTTGAAATCCTGGCGACATTACCTTCACGGATCCCCCTTCCCAGTACAAGTGTTCACCGACCACAAAAACCTCACCTATTTCAGGCAACCCCAAGCACGGTGGTTGATTGACCTTGCTGACTTTGACCTCAAAATGATCCATGTCCCCGGAAAACTACTCGCCAGACCTGATGCCCTCTTCCACTGACCTGATCTCCTTCCCATGGACAATGATAATAATACTGGAGTCACCTTGCTACCACCTTCCCTCCTCGTCAACCTCATCGATACTGCTCTATCCCAGTGCATCGAGTCGGCTTCTGCTGGTGACCCCCTTGTCCTACAGGCACTTCAGTCTATGCATGAAGATATTCCCCTCCCGTTCCACTCCCGCCTTGCTGACTGGCAGGTTGAAGCCAGAATCCTCACCTACAAGGGCCGTGTTTATGTCCCTGCCGATGACTCCCTTCACTGTACCATCCTTGAATGTTGCCATGATCATGACTCCGTCAGTCATCCTGGTTTTCTCAAAACCCGTCAGCTCGTCACCACTGAATTCTGGTGGCCCAGCCTTGCCTCCTTTGTCCGCCGCTATGTCGAAGGCTGTGCTATTTGCCAGCAAAACAAGGTCAACACGCACCCCACCGTACCACCACTATCCCTGATCAAATCTTCCGCTTCTTGTTCTTTCCAGCAGATCTCGTGTGATTTAATCATGGATCTTCCTATCTCTGCGGGCTTTGACTCTCTCTTGGTCGTGGTCGACCATGGGCTTACTAAGGGGGTAATTCTTTGCCCTACCAAGAAATCCATCACTGCCGAAGGGATCACCTCCCTTTTCTTTCACAAAGTCTTCCTCCATTTTGGCCTGTATGACAAAGTTATCTCCGACCACAGCCCTCAGTTCACCTCTTCCTTCGCTCGAGAACTGGGGAAACTCCTCAAATACAACCTCTCCCTCTCCACGGCTTACCACCCGCAATCTGATGGAGAGACTGAACGAGTAAACCAAGAAGTCAAGACATATCTTCGAATCTTCTGTGGAAACAACCCTGGATCCTGGGCCGAAAATATCTCCCACACTGAGTTTGTGCATAATCACTGCCCACATTCTGTAATGAACCAATCCTCGTTCTATCTCATGATGGGATATGAACCCCGTGCCCTTCCTTCAGTAATCTCCAATACTGCTATCCCCGCCATAGAAACCTGCCTAAAAGCCCTCTCTGCTGCTCACAATGAGGCTTTGGCCGCTCATGAATTAGCCCGACAAGTTATGGCCGCCCGAACCCGCCGCTCCTTTACCCCATTCAAACTAGCAGACAAAGTATGGCTCGAAGCCAAGAACTTGAAATGTCTCGTCATTAACCCTAAGTTTGCCCCAAAACGAGAAGGATCCTTCACTATCACGAAAGTCCTATCCCCTATTGTTTACCAACTCCACCTACCGAAGACCTGGAAGCTCCACCCAGTCTTCCATGCTTCTCTCTTATCACCTTATCGTGAAAATGAGGTCCATGGCCAGAACTTCCCTGCGCCTCCCCCTGACCTTATCAATGGAGAAGAGGAATATGAAATCAAGAAGATCATACGCCACCACGGAACTCCGTCTTTCTGCTCCTTCCTGATCTGATGGAAGGGGTATTCAGCCAAAGAAGATTCTTGGGTCCCTGAGTGGGATCTGAAATATGCCAAGTCTGCCCTCACATCATATAAAAAGCTTCACCCCTCTGTCTTCCTTTCCCCATCCTCCTCTTAACCAAACTGCAACCATTGAAACATGTCTCTCAATGCATCCTCCATTTCTACTCTGTCCTCTCTCTCCCCAAGTGTACCTTCTCTTCTGAGCCTGCTTCTCCTTCCTCTACCTGATCGAACGCTGGTTGGGGATCTTCAGATTAACGACTCTGCTCCTCTTTCTCATTACATGGAACCTTCAATGACCCCTTCCATAGAACCCTCTTCCATTCTCTCTGTCGACGTTCCCCTCCATGCCCACCGCCTTTGTAATGGCACGATAGAGGAAGACAAAAAAGACGCCTTGCACTCCCTCCTTTATTCTCCCCACATCCATCGCGCTTTAGAATCCCACCTAGATGATAACTCTCCACTCTGGAGTATCATGCGAATTTACCTTCAGAATCAATGACTACAAACCCTCCTTGACCTTGCCTCATCCCCCAGCAGCATTGGCTGTCATTGCAACACCCTTCATATTATTCAACAGACCATCCAGGAAGATTTATTCTCCATTTTCTACCAACTCGAGATGCCTGACTTTGCCACTGACGTAGAGAGATATGTCAATGAAATGACTGCAGCAACCAATCCGCAAACTTCCCCCTCCGCTTCATCGTCCCCTCTTACGGCTGCCATTGAATTGGCAATCCAATGTGCTGAATTAGGGCACGGGGTCCAGACCACTGGTACCCTACACGGTATTCCTATTAACGCCCCTCTCCCTCATACCCATCCGCGTTACCATGAGACCTGTTTTGAATGCCACCACCTAGGGCATATCCACACTAATTGCCAATGGTACATTTGCCCCACTTGTAAAGTCAACCGACTGGGACACCTGCAACATCGTTGCCCACTTAACCATTGTACCTTGCGTCCTTCTTCTTTGTCATCCTCCTCCTCATCTCGCCCTCGTCCTATTCCTCCTCCTTGCTCCCACAGGATGGTCCCAGAAAACTCCAGACCTCCTCGCCGTCGTTCCCGTGCCCTGACCCCTCCTCGGTCCCCTTTCCCAATGGAAGATTTTGACTATGATGATGTCGCTATCTCCAATATGACCGGATTCCCCATAGGGTCTTACGCATACTTCTGACTAGCCCCCTTCATTTGTTATCCTTCTCCAGTGTTTCAGGTCTAGCAGGGGGGTAATGTTACGATTCTTTCTTTTCTTCTACTTAACACTCATCTTGGACTCGCTTCCCCTTATCTCCACTTCTTACCATTCCTTCGGAACGCCTTCCACCTAAATGCAGCTTCTCTTTTATGTGCTGTGCATGGTCCCGTTATCCCATTACCACTTTCCTTTTACAGATGTCTTCCTTCTTGCATGCATTGCCTCAACGCAGCCTTATTCCCACCTATCACACAGCCTAGCTCCCCTTTTTATATCTGTCTTAGCCTTAGTGCTATGAACACTGCTTGGTCTGTGTGCCGCATACCCACCTATTTAAATGACGATATGTACATCATGTATTCTCCTTAACTTTAATCTACTTGATTCTCCCTTGTTACTTGGATCTCTCTGAGTCTTCATGCTACTCTTGAGTGCGTGCTCCTTTGAACCTTCATCCTTGAACTCCTTAGGCAACTGATTGTTGCCAGGAGTTCCTGCAGAAGCCCCCAGCACCTCTTGTTCTTGAAGACACCCTTCAAGGAACCCTTGACCCTAGTTCTTTCAAGTCTACATTTGCCTCTACCTGAGTCAAGCATAACAACCCCTACAGAATGAGCAAGATGCATCAGGGAAAGACTTTGCTTCCATTGCAGGAAGAAAGGCCACAGCGCCAACAAATGTAATAATCCTAGGAATGTTCCAACCACAACATACCCTCGTCCACAGACCATATGCTCCACTGAGACAAATACCCTGACCACATCTACCCCTGCCAAAACACTCTCTCCCATCGAAACCTATGTCAACTCACTACAGACTCAGGGAAAGAACAAGACAGAAATCCTCCAAGTACTTCAAATGTGCTATGAGGAATCCAAGGAATAAATTTCTGTCATATCTACTCAGGATTTTTAAACAGAGAAGTCACCTCAATGTTGCCTTCTCATACCAGCTCTCATGTACTTGTAGCTTCTGCCAATGAACAAACCCTGCATTTCCCTATCAAGCTACTTGTCAGAAAACAAACTGTTGAAACCACCACCCTCGTTGATTCTGGTGCCACTGGAAACTTCATTGACCTTGGCCTCCTATCCCTCACCAACTTCCCCCTCAAGAAACTCCCTCAACCAATCAGCACCTTCAATGTAGATGGAACTACTAACAAACGCAGAATGATCCTCTGGAAGGCACATACTTGCATGGTTTTACCCCATAGTTCCTAAGACCTATCTCATGGTTGTTCGCCTAGGACATAACCAAATCATCCTAGGAATGCCCTGGTTGAGATCTAACAACTCTCATATCAACTGGAAGAGTAACACTCTTTCTTTCTTTAAACCCCCCGCTCCTAACAATAACAATGACTTGACCTCTCAATGATATTTGCTTAGGTGGCTCGGACTCGACGCCATCAAGGAACTCTCTTCACTTCTTTCCCAATGATATTCATCTGAGGATTGTAAGGACCTTCTTAGAGGCATCTCAAAGTGAAACATTGCTCAGTGAAAGAAATACTATTCCAAGAGTGGGGAAATACAGACGACTACTAGCTTACTTATATACTACTGTACATGTGGTTAAGGTGAGGCATACATGAGGAATACAGGAGGTATGATGTCATGGTGACGAACATTCTGGAATATTCTGTGATTAATGGGAATGTGATAGAAAGTGAAAGAAGAAAAGAATCGGTTCATAACATTACCCCCTTTCTAAGGGGCGAGTTCCACAATCCCTGAAGTACTAGGAATGTCAAACATCTCATCGGGATATCTTTGATATCTTTCTCGAAATGAGAGGAAGAAGGGAGAGGAAAAGAGATTAGAAGAGTGTGCCGGAATTGGATCTCCTTCACAGATTGGGCATGTACAGGGTGAGTCAGGAAGGTCTCCAAGTATTGGAGATTCATGGTTTTCTTTGGTCGCAGAGCCGTTGGATGGGATCTATGAAATTCTTTGATCCCATTGGGGGCGTTTCTGAGATTTGACTCTGTGATCCATTCATTTTCTTCTGTAGGAAATCCTTTCCAGTGAACAAGGTACTCTATTTTCCCTCGTCTTTCTTTTGAGGCTAAGATTTCCTCGATCTCTTGTTCTTCTACTCCGTTTACTAAGTCGGGAGGAGGTGGTGGAATTGTTTTTTGAGATGGAAATGTCCCTTTGTGATAAGGATGAAGGAGGCATTCGTTGAACACGTTATGGATCCCACGCCACTTTGGATCTAGTTTTAGGCGATATGCGGAGTTTCCAACTTTTTCTATGATCTTGAAAGGACTGTATCTTCTGTCTCCCAATTTCTTTGACGGTCAATCAGATTGGATATTAGTTCCTTCAAGAAGGACCAAATCTCCTTTCTGATAGTCGATTACTGATCAGGTTTTTCAATCATAGAACCTCTTCATGTCTGAGGCTGCATGTTCAAGCGATTCTTTTGCCAACTTAAATGTTCCTTGCATCATTTCTACAAACTCTTTTGCTGACTCATTTCAAACTTGTTTCCGATATTCTCCCCTAATGTTGGGTTGTTGTCCATAGTTTAACATGAACGGGGAGTATCCGCTGGTAGAGTTCTGATTATGGGCGAACTCGGCTAGAGCTAGCCATTCTACCCAATCATTCTGCAGGTGGTTTGTATACAATCGGAGGTATTGTTTGATTGTCGCATTGTACCTTTCCGTCTGTCCATCTGTCTGTGGATGGTATGCGGTTGATGGGTTTCCTTGAATCCGCAATAGTGTGTATAGTGCATCCATAAACGATGAGACAAATTGTGGTCCTTGATCAGAGATTACTTTTTGGGGAGTGCTGTGTAGCTTGAAGATATGATCTCGGAATATTGTGGCTACTCCTTTAGCAGTGATGTCTGTCGAAATCAGGAATAATCAGATCATTTTTGAAAAGCAGTCGACTATGGTAAGGATCGCGTTTTTTCCCTGTGATTCTGGTAAGGGTCTGATTATATCTACTGATATGATTTCCCAAGGACTTTGTGGTACCGTGTTTGGTTGGAGCGGTGTTTTAGTCGCTTTTGTTACTGATTTCGTTTTCTGACACTTGTCACATCCTTCGACATACTTTTCTATGTCTTTTCGGATGGTAGGCCAGTAGTATTTTGTTAGGATTAGATCCTTTGTTCTCCTTATCCCAGGGTGTCCTGCGAGTGGGTGATCATGGTTTTCTTGGATCACTTTTTCTCGTAAACGGACATCTTTCGGGATATACAGGAGTTCTTTGTAGAACAACACTTTCTCGTTCTCCTTCCATTGGCTGTTTTCTTTTGTTAAGCCTTTGGTAGCGTACTTTTCTCTTTTGTGTTGTAGTTTCTTTACCATTGACTCAATCGATTCTGAGTTACCCACTAAGGTGTCATCATGAATTGACTGTTTTTGCGTCTCAACGAAGCGAGTCGCTATCATGTTGGATGAGTCTGATGTGAAAAGATGATTCGGTAAAAGGATCTTTGCTTTGTTGTCATCTTCTATTCCCTTTTCAAAGTCTGACCTCCGGAACAGAGGGTCGGCGGGATTTGTCTTTCCAGGTCAATGGATGAAGGTAAAATGATATTCTTGTAGAAGTTGCTGCCATTGAGCTTGTCTCCTGGATAAATCCTGGGGTTTCTTGAAGTACGTAAGATTCTGATGATCGGTCAGAATCTCAAAGGGGTGAGCAGCGTCTAAAAGGTAATGATGCCATTCTTGTAGAGCAAATATGACCGCTGCCATTTCAAGATCTGCGGCATGGTAATTTCTTTCTGCATCGCTTAGCGATTGTGAAATGAAGGCAATAGGGTGCCAGCGATCATTTTGTTTTTGCGTAAGGACTGCTCCAAGTCCGATTCCGGATCCATCGGTTTCCACTCGAAATGGTCCATCGAAAGTTGGCATTGCTAGTGCCGGTGCTGTGGTGACAGCTGTTTTAAGGGCTTCAAAAGCTTGTTGGCAACCTTCGTCCCAAACGAATTCTTTCTTTTCCGACATAAGGGCGTTTAGGGGTCGTGCCACTTGTGCAAAATTTAGGATAAAACATCAGTAGAAATTAAGGAATCCTAGGAAACCTCGTAGTTGTTTTCTTGTGGTAGGAACGGGCCAGCTTGTGACTCCTTTGACCTTAGCAGGATCCATTTTGATCGTTTGATGGCCTACAATCAATCTGAGATATTCGGTTTCGGCTTGTTCAAACTTGCACTTAGTGTGTTTGAGATACAATTTGTTATCTCTTAGTATCTGTACACTTCTGTGACTATTTTGCGATGTTCATTTAGATCCACTGTGAAGATCATGATGTCGTCCATATAGATTACTACTTTTCCTCGATTGATCAAATCTCGGAATAGTGAGTTCATCATGGTTTGGAATGTCGCAGGAGAATTCGTAAGCCCGAAAAACATGACTAAGGGTTCGAATAATCCTTGATTGGTTCAGAAGGCCGCCTTCCATTCGTCTCCTTCTTTCATGTGAATGTTATTGTATCCCCATCTGATATCAAGTTTTGTGAAGTACATACTTGGCATTTTTCAGCTTGTCGATCAGTTTGGAGATTAGTGGTAAAGGATATCGATTTTTTATGGTAATATCATTCAGTTTTCAATAATCCTAAACCGGTCGCAGTTTTCCATCTTTCTTTTTGATAAAGAAGAAAGTGGAGGCGAAAGGGGACTTAGAGGGGTGTATTCTTCCCGATTTGAGATTTTCTTCAAGGAATGCGTCAAGTTCCTTGTGTTCATCGAGCGTTAGATTGTACGTTTTGCAATTTATCACGTGATCTCCAGGCAAGAGTTCTATGGCATGGTCCCACGGTCTTTTTGGTGGAAGCTCATCGAAATTTTCTTTGTCAAAGACATCTTTGAATCCATGGTAATGTTCTGGTACTACGTTCTCAAAGGTTTTTAGGTATTTTTTTTTGTCTTTTTTGAAGGCTAACTCTGTTGCCGTGTTTGCTCGAATGTAGGAACCTACATCTATTCGGAAGAGTCTCTCTTCTTCCTTCTCATGTCCTATTTCCTCCTCTTCGTCTTCTACTGGGACGAGGCCAGGGAGGTGATCATCTACACAGGTAAATTTGATTGTCTGTTCTTTCCAGTTGATGATCGGATTGTGTTCTTTCAGCCAGTCGAATCCTAGGAAGATAGAGTGGGTGGACAATTTCATTACCGCGAGCGCGAGTCTTTCTGAGTGTTCTCCAATTACTAGTTCTATTGTTACGAATTTGGATATTAATCCATTACTGTTTGGAGTACCATCGGCATTGTACACAGGAATGGCAATGGGGAGGTTATAGGTTGTGATTTTGTTTTCCCATACAAAGGACTCGTCTATGGAAGATCCGCTACACCCGGAATCTACCAATGCTACTATTGGTAATTTTGAGCCATCAGTCATTACAATCGTTCCTCTTGTTTCTAACGAATTTGTAGAGCGCTTCCGTTGTACGAACTTGGATTTGTTCTGTAGTTCTCGAATGGAGAAATGCGCTTCTTCTGGTGACAATCATCAAATTTTCTGTACTAGATCAGGTGTGACTTCAGCTATTCGTGTTTGGTGAACAAACATTTTTAGGTGTTTGAGAGTTCGACCGTCTGTGGTTCTGTCAGCCATTGTTTTTATCCATTGGACCGACCATGGGTCTACCGTATTCATCCAATTCTGTCAGTGACTCTCTACCTTTTTGTTGGGGGATGCTGCTCTCGTGGGCGCTCCCTTTCCCAATGTTTGTTCTTTGTCAAGGCCTGCCACTCTCGTGGGCGCTTCCTTCGACAATGTTTCTCCTCTTTTGAGGATTTTAGTTGGATTTATGGGTTTTGAAGTTATCTCTGCCCTCCTTTTATCACTATTGTTGTCCTCGACGTCATCGGTCTCTTCAATGCACAAAACAGAATATTTATTGTGCATAGGTATTACAGGAGAGGTAGTCGACCATGTATCTACTCTCCTTTTGGAAAACCCTCCTCAGCTTTGGTGATGGCCGCCTCTAATTCCTCTGCTGTGGTATACTCAAATTTCTGACCGCGGTATTGGAAACTTCTTACTTGGCGGGCACAGGGTTTGAAATGGTCTTTGCAAGGCCATGGTTTTCCGCATTTAAAGCACTTTCCTTCAGCTCGTGCTTTGCTGATGTCCATTGGAACTCCTCCCTGAGCTCCGAAAGTTCCTGGTTGGTTCGGGTGGACTTCTGTCTTTGGTGTTGGAGAAGAGGATGTAGTTGCGGTCATTTCCGCCCTCTTTCCAAACCAAGTCTTGTTGAAGGTCATGTGACCTCCACGGTGTTTGCAATCAGCGATCTCAGCAAGGATTGCTTCTGCACGAGTTAATGCTGTTTCCCATTTTGCTAAGCTTTCCGATTCGAAGAGATCAGGGTTGCTTCTTTCAATGTATTCGACAACCTCATTTTGCACACCATCTTGGGTGAGTCGAATAAGAAGTTGTCCTTGGACTCGAGTGTCGTAGCCAGCTTTGAGTGTAAGCTGCTTTAGTCTAACGAAGAAGTCGCTGACTGAGTCTTTTGGGCCTTGCTTAAGGGCCATGAGTTTCCTTTCTGCTTCTCGTCTAATCTCCTTGGGCAAGAAGGTTTCACCAACTTTTTTGGTGAATTCGTCGAACGTCTGGGCGTCCATGTCAAAGTCTACTTCTTGAGTGTACAGGTCGGCGAATCTTCCTGCCGCGTTATCACCTCTCATGTAGCTGATTGCTATCATGATTTTTTGTTCGTCTGTGGGCGTATTTTCAAAGCCCATAAGGTAGAACAATAAAGTTCTCCACCATTGGAGGAACTTTTCTTTGTTTCCGTCGTACATTTCCGGTTTAGCCACAATGGACTTTCCAATTCTCCTGGTCAAGGCAGGAGTTTCAGTTGGTCGCCCGCTGGGTAGTATCGGATTTCTTGATGGTTGGCTTCGCCTAAATGGGGAAGCTGGCATACGGACGGTGGGAAGTGATATGGAAGATGGCGATGAGATTGATGATCGTGGTGTCGATCTAGGGGAAGTAAACGATGGTTATTGTACGTTTAGTGGCATGGCAGGCAGTAATCCTGCTAAGATTTTGTTTTCGGCATAAGCTCTTTGCCAATCAGCGTACGCGGTGATGAATTCTTCCATTGTGCGAGGTTGTGGTGCGGTGACTCTATCAGGAGCCATTACGTATGGAGCGGGGGTGTTTGTGTTGCTTCTCCATGGAGAAGGGGATGATGATGTGGACGGGAGATTGTGGGTCAATTCAGTCATGTCAAATGACGTCATTGCGCTTGTTCTTACTAATTCAGTTATTTTGGGAAGATTCCCCAAATTTTCGGACGGAATGCGGATATAATGATTTGTGTAGCTCGAACTTCCAATGATCCTTCTAATTAGGACTTTCAAAGGCTCTGGCTGAATGCGGTGGATTGTGGGTAGGAAGTACGATACAAAATGTAACTAATACCCCTTAGGTTTTGAAGGGTGTGATGTCGAAGATGAGGGATACCGGAGTTACTGTCGTTACTCTTTGACAGCAATACCCAATAACAGTGGTATACCGACGTGACAATAACTGTGATCATGCAAACAGTAAACGTTATCAGAATGTTTTACGTGGTAGCCTAACGTTCTACCAAACCGGCCCTAGTGCTCTATGGGCACAACAACTTTATCTTATTTATGCTCTGGACTATAGCTGAACGGTAAACATTCTACGAATATTTGCCTGGTATTCTACCAGCCGCAATTATAATGTGCACGGGCACAGCTTTCCCTTGGCTCTGGGATCTGAGCTTGCCTTTCGGCGGTTACGAAGCGTATGAGAAGAAGAGCGAAGAGCTCTAACTTTAAGGTGGGGTAGGTATAGAGGAACAGTGAACGAAGGTCCCAAGTGAGACCTTGTCGAAGGCAGATTGTATGAGGAGTCGGGGAACGAGTAGTTCAGCAAGTAGAATACTCTTGGAATAATGTAAGGACCTTCTTAGAGGCGTCTCAAAGTGAAATGTTGCTCAGTGAAAGAAATACTATTCCAAGAGTGGGGAAATACAGACGACTACTAGCTTACTTATATACTACTGTACATGTGGTTAAGGTGAGGCATACATG
>JBBPQL010000611.1:0-20764 GCA_038092515.1 Boletus subparvulus | reverse complement strand
CTACTTACAAGCACCTCAGTCATCTTCGTCCATCTAAGACAGCGGCTGAGGTGAGTTTTACTTTTCACTTAGTTTTTACTTCTATCTAATGTACTGTAGCTTGGGGCAACTCCTGCCCTCTTCTTAGGTGAATATAGTCGTCTTCGTCCATCTAAGACAGCGGCTGAGCTTGGGGCAACTCCTGCCCTCTTCTTAGATTCTGTCATATGTACTAGCAAGTTTTATAAGACTGCTATGACTCTTTTGAGTGTTCCTGCCAGTTCTGCTGTTACCCGATGGTCCCGCAGTCCTGTCAGCTAACTGTCTCGCTGAAGTGGTGACATTTAGAATAGTATGCCAACAATATTATTATGTACCCAACATACCTGTCAGATGCCGTGATGGTTCATAATGTGAACATGCACAGTAGAGGTGAGTGAACATCCACCCACAGAACATGCATACGTAAACCTCGTTCAGGTGTCGCTCCCGAATATGTCTGTGCATGCTCTCTCTCTTCATAGACATATTACAGCCTCCCCAATGACAAGTCATATAACTACATTTCATGCCAGGGGCGCCGTGGCATAGGACCAGATGTTTCATCAGGTCAGATCGATGGACAATGCAGATGCAGATGCCTTCGGACTTGGAGACCCAACCACACTGAAAGTAAAGACCCGGCCTTCCCATCGCATATTGTGCTCGCGAGTGAACCTGTAATGAAACAGAGTCAGTTCGTTACGATGTTCTGTTAAAAAGTGTACCTACCCCATGTGGATCGTCAAGTTCAAGCGTGAAGTTGCCTACGAGATTCTGTAGCGCTTGCTGGCAGATGAGCTTGCTGAGGGCCTGTGAATCATCCTTGTACTCGGGGGAAGACACTCCCCGGTGACTCCGCATGCTCTTCAGAAGCACAGAACCTCCCGACAGACCCAATTTCTGCAACTGGTTTTCGCATTGAACCTCCCAATCGCTGGGAGACTGCGTGGACACCTGATTAATGAGTACCATTGGAATGACTCCTAGACGACGGCACTCTTCATAGATAGCCCAAAATTGCTGCCAAGCAACTGGGTCGCTTATTTCTCCATCGTGAATACACCACACGACTTGAACAATCGGGACGTTGAAGTATGGTCGATCAGTTTCCGGGTCGTGCTTGCAGTGGCTCGATGACACCTGGAGAATCCAGTCATTGATCTTGTCCCTGACATAGTGACCGTCCAGTGCTGTGTCCAAGCCCGGGGTGTCCCAGATCTGAACAGGCAGGGATTCCAGCAAGGTGGCATGACTTGTAATCTGCGAGGTACTCCCGTCGATCACTTGGGCAGCACCAGGTAAATCGTCCGGCACACCCAGAATCATGTTGATAAGGGAGCTTTTCCCCGTGCCCTTTCTACCAACCAAGAGTACATCAACGGGAATAATATGCTAGAATGGAAGCCAGGCATCATAAGATAAACCTTATATACTGATTATGAACTTCTGACTTACTTGGGGACCCATGGCTCGAATAAATACCGAACAGAGGTTACAATCGAGCGCCCAACAACTGGAACCATGGCTACACTCCCCGTAGGCACGATGTAACGCAATGTCACCATGGGTCATAATGGCATTCACATCAAGGCCCTGAAGAGTGAGCTCTCGGACCAGTGTTACCCCCTCGATGAGTAACGCTCTGGAAGGCATTGGCACATCAAGGAAACACAAATACAGCAATACGGGAAGAAATCTCTGGGATACCGCACTCAAGGTGACTCGGAGCGCTGATTCCAGCAAATCGGGCCTAGAAAAGTCACATCCGACTTGAACCATTCTTCGTAGTATGGTAACAGCCTCTTGCCCTGCAGGCCATCGCATGATTGAAACCCAGTCGTAGTCCAACGCATGTAGAAGTGATTGTTTGTTTTGGCTATCAGCTACCCATTCTGCAAATTCATCACATTGGAGGAGTTGTGTAGCAATGCGTGGGTCATCCTCGAGGTACCGCCCATTGAAGACAGAGGAAAATAGCCGGGGAGGCACGGTAGCCCTCCAATCCAACAGGAACAGCTCGAAAAGCGAGTGGTGCCGTTGAAAGAAAGCAACCTCGAGCGGGAGTACCTGGCGAGCACTTTCGACATCCAAGCCAGTGCCATTCACATGGCTGACACCGCGTGAGAGGAGGGTTCTAGCATGCTCGATTTTACCGAAGTATGCGGCATATATGAGCGGGCTTGTTCCATCCAATGCCTTGAAGGGAGCTCGACGAAGAAAAGCACGAAGGAACGGTTCGGGAAGTAAAAATATTAGGGTGCAGAAAACGTAATCATGTTGTGCGCCAAGTGATGTCAATGATGGGAAGGGGAGACGCAAGATAGCCAGTTCGCATATACACTGCCACTCGACAGGGTGCCGTTCAATGTCTAATCGGAGAGCTATCATGCCGTCTATGATAGTACTATTTCCAGATTCAAGACACTCGAGGTGGCGAAAACCATGCCTGAATGTATACTGGAGTAGGGGCAGCGACTCGGACAGGGCGATACTCGTTTTCTGGGCCATCTTGGTGTCGAAGAGTGGCCAATATTTGATCACGGCAGCAATGTAGCACATGCAAAGCAGTGCCACCTGTGCATGAGCTACTTTCATATCGATATGATACACGGACAGGTTCGTGAGGCTCGGCCTTTCAATCAGGTACTCCTAAATGATACGTTAGTCCCGAGCGCAGATAGGCCAGAAGCTTACAACTTACCTTGACACTAGAATGAGACAAAATGATGACATCAGTCTCTTCGTTATACACCACGAGACTGCCTAGTGCATCTAGTAGAGCATTTCCATGCACGGGAGCGATTTCACAATTTAACCTTCTTCCTGGAAGATCAATTGAGAGCGCGTTGAGAATTTCAGCCAATTGTAGGGGTCGTAATGCAGCCACGAGCCAGACCAACGCGCGTAGGGCTACTTCTCTATCCGATGACTGTAGGTCAATCGCACAGAGAATTCTTTCATAGGTTTCGTTAAGGCCACTCGGGAGGCTGTAAAGCGTTGTCCAGATATCTCTTGCGGTTGCACATCTCTTGAGGGTGTCAATTTGACACTGTGTCCAGCGGAACCTGGACAACCACAAGCGTGAGCGTAGGAGGTATGTGCAGTAAATAGTGGACCTAACATCCCGTCCGCTTTAGATTGCAATGTGATGAGGATCTCCGCCTTCAGTTTTTCCTCGAGGATCCTTAACCGCCTGTCAGCATCAATTTCTCTGGTAACATGTAACCTGATATCTGCAGACACTTCTTTCGCCATTCTGTCCATAGAGATGGAAGGAAGCTGGTAAAATTTGTCTCTGATGATCTGAAGTGGGCGGCTGGTTACCAATAGTCGCATTCCGCCGTTCGTCAGCTCGCGGAGAACATGGAGCAGGCTCTCGACATCTTGGCATTCGTCCAAGGCATCAAGGACGACAAAGGGCTGTCGACTAAACTGTCGACTAAACTGTCTTGCGGCACGAGACACAAAAGGAACCATACTTCCGGCACGTTTGAGGACCAAGGTACCTTCGGTTTGCCCGTTGACCATGTCATCAACCAGTTCGATCAGATCTCGGCCAGTACCATTGCGGAGTTTGCGCAGAAGCTGGGAGAGAATCGAACACATTACAACTGTAGCTCTCGTGGTGCGTTCGTCCCTGAAATCGCAGTAAAAGAACACAATAGATTCACCATCTTGAAGTGTGTTCTTAACTCCCTGAATTACGGAAGCGCTGTGGAAATGGTCAACCTTAGCGTAAAGGACCACACATTAACGCACGCTAGTACTGTCTTTCCGGCGCCAGCTGCGACCACCACTCTATCAGTATAAAGCCAGAACATTCAATACTTTAGATACCATACCTTTGCCTTGTAACCACAGGAAGGAGTCATCACTGTTCCTCCATATCTTGTACTGATCTGTCTCTGGCAGCCATGTGCATGTGTCAGGTTGACGCAGAGAAACAACGTCTTCGTGCTTTTCGTTGCAATTGAATTCATCGAGCCATTTCAGGACAGAGTCGAGTTTTTTCGCTTAATTTGTGACGGCCGTGTCAGAGCCAGGATCTTGATGAGATTCACAACATACGTACTATCAACTGCCCCATTCTCTTGCTCCTCACAAGAGCCTTTGTTTGAGACTTTTGGGACAACGCCACGAGCCATTCGTGGCTGCGGTCGAATATCCGTCTCATAGTTCCTGAATGGTATGCTGGTGAAGCACTAAACCGTTAGATCGTCGGGATGCTTACCAGACCTCTAGCGTGAGCAAGAAATGGAAAAGATCTTGCCGGTCATTGAATAGCTCGATTGCCTCGCTGATTCTAGTACCCTCGGTATACATGGAGTGGACCGCGCTCCAGACTTTAGCCCACAATGTCCTTCCCCCGAGCTCGGTCGCGATTGATTTCTCCATGTCATTCAATATGAGCAAGCACATATCAGGTTCTTTGCTACAGAGCCAATCTTCGAGTCGAGGGTCGAGGACGGAGTCATTGCCCAAGGATTTGGCAAGTATGGAGTGAGAGGCAACGATAATCTTGTTCAACCGAGTCTGGGCAGCGACTCCCTGCAAGTTGGCACTTTTCCGGGCAAGTGCGGTGTGGAGCTTCTTTGAAACCCCCACGATGTCGATCAGAGTTTCATGAGCCTTCTGACGCCGAGCAGACATGTCACTGTCCAATGTGTCCATCACGAACAGAGGTTGAACCCAAGCGGTGTCATTACCTAATTCCAAATACGACGCCGCACCGTGACTCACCAGGCTACCGTCATGTCTGAATCAACCGCTGGGACACGCTCGAGTACGGAAGACAAGGATTTCGTCGTCGTAGAGCGGTGAGGAGACCATCCTCCACCAAACCGAGCTCTCCTGAGCTGATCGCACGCGCTAGCCCAACTGCGCGCGTGGTACTACCGTCTGCTGAGGAGCACGACGACGGCTCCGAGTATGAATCGGCCCAAGAAGACGTGGAGGAGAACGAAGAGGATCCCCTCGAAGACTTTCCGGATGACGCGGACGTGCGTGATTCATCAGTCTCCCCCGCAGGAGTCCGTTCACATCGCCAATGCGGGGATATAGGAACTCGAGCTCTTGCATGCACGATTGAGCTCGCTCGCACCACTGCGATTGCAGCGTTTCGCGGGACATCTCAGGCGGCTGTGTCTTCGACAGAACGTCGTGTCGTTTCTCGACCCGGAGGTGTTTCATCAGCTGCAGAAGCTGGAGGAATTGGATCTGTATGACAACAAGATCAAGGCGGTCGGTGATGCGCTGGATAAGCTGTCCTCGTTGACGTGAGGGATCGTTCTCGCACTACCTCACAAACACTGATGTCTGGCGTTGATAGCACGTTGGATCTCTCGTTCAACTTGCTACGAAATATACCAGATGCCCTTGCTCATTTACGATCTCTCTCGACGGTGTATTTTGTGCAGAATCGAATATCGAAGATAACGGGCCTTGAAGCGTCTGTATCGCTGACGAGTCTCGAACTTGGGGGCAACAAGATCAGGGTACGTTAGCGTGGCGTTTATTGTGCATCGTATCAGCTCATTCCCTGCAGCGGATAGAGGGGCTGGACGCGCTCGTCAACCTAGAGGAGCTATGGCTAGGAAAGAACAAACTTCCGAAACTCGAAGTATGTGCAACGTTGATGACCGTTGACGCGATGTTGATCTTTCAACGTCACCAGAACTTAGACAAGCTCAAGAAACTCAGGATTCTATCTCTCCAGTCGAATCGTATTACCAAGATCGAGAACATCGAGAGATTAGAGAACCTCGAGGAGTTGTATCTTAGCCATAATGGGGTCGAGAGAATAGAAGGTCTTGAGCATAACGTGAGTGACTCCCGCATGATATAGGGCATGATCCCGAAGGTTTGCCTTCAGAAAAAGCTCAAGACATTGGACCTTGGCACGAATTTCATTCCTGCGATAGAAAACATCTCACATTTGACATCATTAGAGGAGCTCTGGGTACGTGTGTTTTCGACAAAAGGAGCGCACGTCTAGCTGGACGTCTTTCTTTTTCTTCCAGTTGAACAATAACAAGATCCCCGATCTGAATGCACTCGAACCGCAACTCAAGCACTTGACATCGTTTGAGACGATCTATCTCGAAGGCAACCCGTGCCAACAATCGGAAGGTGCGAGTTACCGACGGAAGATCATGTTGTCTCTCCCGCAAGTGAAGCAGATTGATGCCACGTGCGTTTTGTATAATCATCTGGGCTTTCGTTCGGGATGCTGACTCGATGACTAGGTTTGCGAAGCTACCGTAGAGCTCTATACCTCATGTCTTAGGGTATTCGGTTCGTTTGTTGTTTAGTACGTGTGTTGGTTTCTTTGGTGTTCGAAAGCCAATCGATTTTGTGTTTTGTGTCGCCGATACGCTGGGGAGTCGTCGAGTCTAAGGGGCTATTTGTCACGTAACCTTCGATCAGTTAAAGTTACATACTTACCAGCTCTAGGCGCGTGTTTTTGCCATAATTCCAAGTTTCCAACAGGGCACTCCTGGCAGGTACCCAAAAACCAACCCAATACAAGCGAAACAAATATTCGCGTGTAAAATAGGGAAATTTGCCAACAATCTCAAACGTGCACTGCTTACGCCGGGCAGCAGAGGTTCACGCTGAACGTTTTAAATTGTATGGGCATCTGGGCACTCCCGATGCCAATAAATGCATGCTCTCTATGCGGCAATGCATATGATACTGTGCGATTGACGTCGCCCGTGGGGATACCGCTCGTCATACGAGGATGCATGATCAACAGTACACTGTCAGCGCTGCAATGGTACTAGATAACACAGGGATGGAATTGTTATAGCCTGAGTCCGACCGACGTATTCTATACTACATGACAGAGTGAAAAAAAGTAGCAAACCCAAAACGATTGAACCAGCAAAGGAGCGTCTGGAATGGCGAACGTCGATTACACGGCTTCTCAGTCGGCCTTTCATATCCTGCAATCTAGCTCAAACATCCTCGTAATTCTTCACGTCACCATTCGAAGATATCTCCTGGCCACGACAGTCAAGCAAAAGGCGTGCCATTACATGCGCTGCTCACCTCGTCCCGCACGTACTCGTGCGTAGTCTCGATCCTGATGGAAATATTATTTGGCACCGTGGCGCGCTGATGGGATATGAAGACCGTGTCCTACGCCATTTCTCAAGAAACTTACCTTCGATGTTGTTCCAAGGAAACTGTGGTTCGTCTTTTGTGGAGTAGCTTCAAGTTGAGAAAGCGATAAATCTTCGCGACGAGTCTCGCCCTCCATCAATCCTTTGCGCGCGTTCAGCGTGGCGAGGAGGCAGTTGCAGTACACTGTGATAATTCATTAATAAAATTCTCATCGCTCCCGATACAGGACGTACGCCGACCAATGTTGAAGAAGAATGAAGTGCAGATGGACGTGGTGGGCCATGCAGAAATCTATGATATAACGAGCAATCGCACGAGGCGCGAGACATGGCTTACAGATATTAGCGATGCGATGGAATCGAGACTGTCACGCCGTCAACGATTTGCGCCCCATCAATTACGAAACCGACCTTGTCAAAAGACCGGTGTTGACACTGAACATGATCTACACCGTGCTCGTCTTTCACCGAAAACGACTCCCGCGATGCTGGTCACTTACCAACTGGTTAATCATCGTGTCAGATCTGATGACAAGAAATTCAGAATACACGGAGAGTAAATGTGTGGAAAGATTTACTTCCGGAAGCCGGTTCGCGATCTCTGCAATAGATAACAGAGGAACACAGCGATGAGGATGTCCCCTGCTGCAGTGGCCGCATTGACCGACATCGAAAGAGCCTGCACGCAGCGTCGGCGGACCGTTCATAGGACTGGGTTTACTTCATTTACCTTCAGAGAACCAAGCTGTACAAACGTGTCGAAATGTACACTGAGCGTGCATAAGCAAACATTTGACGAGAAGAATATATGAAACAGAAACATACGCCTTGGCAGCGTAGACTACGCGGTGTCAATGACGTTTATGGACAAAGCTAGCTGTCACCCACCGAGTACCATAACTATAGACATAACGCTATTAGTGGGGAATGAACTCGGGAGTATATAACTCACGGAATCGAGCAATGACCAATATCATCTAGAGAAAAAAAATGACTGAGAATCAAATTGCGTGTCCCGTCACAACTTACAACTGAGCCAGTGGCAAGCCAATTCTCGTTGCTGACTGTTAGAAGATTCAATGGCGGAACTCAGACAGCGAAGGGTACGAACGTACGCTTGTAAATGCGCATTGCCAGGAAGCACTGGACAAAGAGTGAAGTGAATCCCTGGAATGTATAGTGAACTAGGGAAGAGCAGTGAAGCCGAACGAGCGGCATACATTGAAGAAGACTTGGACCTGGATTATGAAACGGGTCAATATAACGGCCAGCGAAGGAAAAAATATCGCTTACAATCAGACTCCTGGTGGGGAGTGAGCGTAAAGGTTTCGTGAACGGGAACACACTCACCAGACAATTTTCCTGGACTCTTCGGCCACTCCGAAGTTGGTGACGAGATATGTGTAGACTATGGATGGATTAATACACACATACCAGGGGGACATGATTGCACTTGCCGACATGCGTGATTAGAGCCTGGTGGAAAGTGTCTGAGAAAAGAACGCCAGCGACCTGCAACAGAAGATTGGGATGGGACCGAGAGAAATTTGTGTAAACTGACGAGAAGCTTGATGTACCACGGGTCCGAAGGATAGTGAGTACAGTAATACCAGGCCTGAACGCACGTCACTAGCGTCTGCTAGGTTAACATGGTGGAAATGAAAGTGCATTGGCACACACCTCCGTACAGGCTATGGGAGGGGTGATGAGTGCGACGATAGGTGGAATGCACGGTGTGACATATACTCACACTGCTGCGACGACGACCCCAGTGAGGAGAGCACCGTAACTGGGATGGATTATTAAGTAACTGGACAGGAAGAGAGGGAAGGGACATACGTATTATCCAAAGTGATCATCGTTGGAGAGACGATAGTGGAACAGGGAGGGGGACGAGGTCATAACAGTTGGAACGGGCTATTTGAGAGATACGAATCGCAAAACTCCCGATCCGACAGCCCCCCAATCGCCACGTCGCTCGTCAGTCGATCTAGCAGGTTGCATTCCTCTGACAGTGGGTCACAATCGTCCAAGACGCCTCGCAATCATAAGATTTGTCGAATGCCCCTATCTTGCGCCCTTCAAGCTTCAAGGCTGTTGCACCCGAGCACCCAGGTGGGGCCTACGCCTCGCCCTGGTTACGATTTACGGGCCAGCCTCCAATGACACTTTGCAATCTGCTCATCAAAGGGGCATCTGACACGACACATCGAGGCACCAGCATAATCGCTGCCTGTAAAAACGAAAAAATAAAATCGTGAGCACACGGGGAATCCACCACAGACAGGCAAACATATGTACCTCGAAAAGACATCGTTGCTCGAGCGAAGCAGGCGTCACGCGTGCAGCGCAAATATATCACGTGACGAGAAATCAGCCACAACGGACCTTTACCTGGTCAGGGCCGTCAGGTCCAGGAGTAACAACACCGTGCCATTTGATACCTAGAACGAGTCATCAATGCCCCCAGCTGACAAGGCAAAAGCTGCAGGTGTCAGCGTCACTTCTTTCTTTGACCTCAAAGCCGAATTAGCCAAGAAATCGGACGAGTTTTCGAGGACGAAAGCAGCGGGCGGTCCCAAGTATGTTCCAGGCGAAGGGCGGACGCGACCAGACAAGGTATGTACCCCATACTTCACCGTCTCGTAGTCGTCGTTTGTGGAGAGGAATTCTATTTACCACATGCTCTAGAAACCGACCGTATGGACCCGATCGAACAAGGGCGTACATGGTCGCGCGGCGCGCGACGTCGAGCTCGAAGCAGTGAGTAGGGTGACGATTGAATCAGCACGGGCCGCGCTGGAGCGCAAGGCCAAAGTGTATGAGAAGTTGATGAAGGGCAAGTCGGGAGGGTTGAGCGAGAAGCAGTACGAGGCGTTGCTGGTAGACGTGCGTGCTTCTTTTCCCTCTTGGTGTGCGTGGGGAGACAGGTTTTTCAGTCGTCTGCTCTTTTTTGCTCTTCGTCTTTTCACTGAGCTGCGTTCTGACGTGGCCGGTAGTTTGATTCAAAGAGCGCCGATCCTTACGAGTCGGACAGTGATGATGTGGACGAGTCGTTGACTGTCCCCACCAAACTGGACGAGGAAGAGGTGTGTTTTTCTTCCCGTTCTTCCGCGTGCATGGTATCCATTCGAGACGCAGGACGATCTTATCATTGAATACGAAGACGAGTTTGGGCGGTTACGAACCAGCAGACGATCAGAGGTACCACGTCATCTCCTACCCAAATCACAAGACGAGGAAGAAGACGTCGACGATGCGTAAGTTGTTTGGGTTCTCTCGTGAATTATATCTCATGTACATGATATGTATGACAGGGACGTCATTCGTGCGTATATGCGTAGAAAAATAGCTGCCCTCCTCACTGACCCATTTGTTCTTTTTGCCTAGACAATCCCGTCAACTTTTTCCCCGTATACGAACCTTCCGCTGAACGTATCAAGGCTGTGCAAGACGAGCTCGCAGAGGCGAATAACCCTCTCTCCTCACACTATGATGCATCACAGGAAGTCCGCGCAAAGGGTGCCGCGTTCTACCAATTCTCTGGAGACGATGAAACGAGAAAGAAACAAATGGAAGATCTGAGAGGGGCGCGCGAAGACACGAAGAAGACACGAGAGGATCTCGGCGCGATGGATGTACGACCCGGTGAAGTGGAAGGCATGCGCGAGGAGAGCGGGCAGTCTACGAGTCGAGCGCTGGAGAAACGCAAGCGAGAGATTGAGGAACGACGAGCCTTATTGGAGGCGAAGCGCAGGAAGTCAAAGGTGACACCGGAAGGGGATGGGGATGGGGTGACCGGACAAGCTTCGAGTTCGGTTACAACTCCGGCGATGTTTGTGGCCAGTGACCCGTTTGTGGCGCTGGAGAAGAAGGCTGTTGCAACTGCCTCACGTACGCCTGAAACTTCGGAGGCGCGCACCATCAAGGATGGATATTCCGAGGCCGATGCATTCCTAGCCCAGCTTGAGCAAGAGATACTCAAAAAGCGATAATTGATCCCCCTTAATTTTGGACCTAACATGGTAAGTTATATAGCTCGCACTAGTATGTGGTCTTGATTGAAGCAGGATTTCTCGCTTCCTAAGCTAGCCTCGCTGGATGTCTCAACGACATCGCTTGCTTATACTCGACTATCCAAATACCATTCCTTTGGTACCTCCCCTTCAGCGGCTCTTTCCCCGAAACCATGTCATTCATGAACGTCTTCGTGGCCTCGAGGACATCCTCTTTATTGCCGTCGCATGTCCACAGTTTATCGTTACCTAGCTGTCGTCGGGTCAAAAGACAGCAACTCATCGATGGTCGAAAACCAGGCTGGAAGCGAACCCTCTTCGGAAAATAAGATGGGATCGTCCTCGTAAAGGGCGTCTCCGACGTACAACATGCTTTCTTCCCCGTCTGGCGTATGTCGGGGTGTATGCAAGACTGTGACACCTAGAGGCGCGTTGCCAGAGGTCGATGTTATGGAATGGAGATGATGAACAAGGTCGGTGTGCGAATGCCCAGCTTGTCGCGCAAAGAGTGGCTAGAAAGGTTTTCGGGTGAACAAAGGTAGGATCATAACTGGAACCTATGATAGGACTGTCGACCGCAAGTGCCTCGGCGCCTACTATTTTAAATCGTGTCAGGTACAGGGGCGTCCTGGAAGGTTAAACTGCCACATACGAATGTGATCGTGGCGGCAGTCGCTTCGCACCACGATTTATGACAGATTTCCCCCTGGATTGAGGGGCTGGGATGTTCTCGATGAACGTGCGCAAAACTTGTGTTCGATGTTGGGTTTGTTTGCGCACCGCATCCTGTGTCGAAGAGGAGGATGGTTACACGTTGGCGTAAATGAAGGGGTGTTCCACAAACGTCCACCCATTCTTTGATGAGGAACATGCTGGGGGTTAATGGGCGCGCTGTGAATGTGGGCAGATGTGTTTCTGACGGTGCTCTGGAAGCTGGCGTTTCAAGATCTGCCCTTGTTACATCCGGGTATCTACGCATGATGGACAGGGAGTATGGATCAAAAGGAATGAGGAGCTGGGTCGTGATGGCGTAGGATATAGCGATCTACAGATCCAATTCGAGGGTTACCCGTGCGATCGCATATCATTTGGTTGCATCCTCCAAGTCAAACGCGTCCATCAATGTCTATTTCTTCCTATCGACAGGAATCAAGCCATGAACAACGATTGCTCTCCGTGCGCCTTACCTCCTGGACCGAGTGCATAGTCCCCCAGGAGGTCCACTCGCCCGACCGCAACTGGTTGTCGACAATGTCAGGAGATCAACCCCCCGATACGGGACAAATCACAGCAACCTCTTCTCCCCCGCGCAAAAACACCGACCCCACCTCTGACTCGGGTATCATCTCCGCGTTCACGCTCCATTGACTGGATTGGAGGACCTTGTACAGGCCTGTATTGGGATGTAACGAGACGAGGAGGGCGGCGAGGGACGCGAGCGGGAATTTGGGCCCGGGATTGCGATCGGGTGAAGAAACAGAGGTGGTAGGGAGGGAAATGGTTTGTTCAAAGAGACCTGTAGACGTGGATGCGGCTGCAAAGTAGAGGACGGTGATGTGAGGACTCATTTAATGGTTAGATACGGTGAGGCGGTATGATCGATCAGATGAAGCGTTGACAGGCTAATTCGGCCCGGAAGGAACACAGTCCCACGCGCGCTAAACCAAGCTTCAGCCCCGACAACATTGTCCGAAACGGTTGTAGATTCAAAACTTTCTTTTCCGGCCCTGTGCCTGCGCGGACAACATACCAGTGTCTTCCTAGACCACCGCGTTGAATCAAGTTCGGTGTGCCATCATGGATTCGGAAGGTACTTGCATGTGTCTTTCTGTCGACGTGCAGCAGCGAAGTGATTAGTGCCTACCAGTGAAGCAGTTGCATTCATGGGCAAATTTTCTTGGCGCCATGTTTAAGCAGGGAGGCAGGACCGGTCTGAGTTGCATCGACGAGGCGATCGTCCTTGATCGTGAAGCACTGGAACTTTGCCCTCCCGGCCACCCCAGGCGGACTGTCTCTTTGACTTGGCTTGCATTTCATCTCGGGGATCGTCACGGCCAACTTGGAGCGATGGAGGACCTTGAGGAGGCCATTCTTCTCGATCGAGAAGCACTCCAGCTTCTCCCACAAGGGCACCGTGATCGGTCAATGTCTTTGAACAACCTTGCAAATCGTCTCTCCACTCGGTACAGCCAGCTCGGGGCGATGCAGGACCTCGACGAGGCTATTGTTCTCGTCAGAGAAGCGCTTGACCTTCACCCGCGAGGACACCGTGAACGGTCGACATCGTTGAACAACCTTGCAGTCCATCTCTCCTATCGGTACAAGCAGCTCGGGGCAATGGAGGACCTCGATGAGGCTATTGTCCTCGACCGAGAAGCACTTGACCTTCGTCCGCAAGGGCACCCTGATCGCTCAATGTCATTGGGCAACCTTGCAAATCTTCTTTCCACTCGGTGCAACCAGCTCGGGGCAATGCAGGACCTCGATGAGGCCATTATCCTCGACCGAGAAGCACTCAAACTTCGCCCGCAAGGGCACCCCGATCGTTCAATGTCTTTGAACAACCTTGCAACTCGTCTCTCCTCTCGGTACAACCAGCTCCGGGCGATGGAGGACCTCGATGAGGCCATTGTCCTCGACCGAGAAGCACTTGACCTTCGCCCAAAAGGGCACCCCCTTCGATCTAGCTCTTTGAACAACCTTGCGACTTATCTCTCCTCTCGCTACAAGCAGCTTGGGGTAATGCAGGACCTCGATGAGGCCATTGTCCTCGACCGAGAGGCACTGGAGCTTCATCCGCAAGGACACCGTGATCGGTCGACATCGTTGGACAACCTTGCAGTTCATCTCTCTTCTCGGTACAATCAGCTCGGGGTGATGGAGGACCTTGATGAGGCCATTGTCCTTGGCCGAGAAGCGCTCGTCCTTCGCCCGCAAGGACACCCTGATCGGTCAATGTCTTTGAACAACCTAGCAGTTCTTCTCTCCACTCGGTACGAGCAGCTCGGGGCAATGCAGGACCTCGATGTGGCCATTTGCCTCGTCCGAGCAGCACTTGCCCTTCGCCCGCAAGGGCACCCTGATCGATCAATGTCTTTGAATAACCTTGCACGCTACCTCTGTGGTCGGTTCGCACGGTCGAAGCAGTTACAGGATAAGAGGGAACTATTCAGTCTCTACGCTCAACTCGTACAATGGCCTCACATCGTGTCTTCCGTTGATCTTTCAGTCGCTAGAGCATGGATCCGTGTGGCTGAGCATTTCCAGCATCCCACGATACTTCTCGCATATGAAACATCTCTTCGACTACTTATCCAACATCTGGCCACTCTGCCGTCATTGCCTCAGCATCTTGTCATCCTCAAAAACATCACGTCGTCGCTCGCAGTAGACGCATTCTCAGCGTGCCTTCGTAAACGTTCTCCTGCGCATGCAGTCGAGCTTCTCGAACAAGGCCGGGGTGTCTTTTGGAGTCAGCTTACTCGGCTCCACTCCCCGCTGGATGATGTCATAGTATCTAGCCCTGCAGGAAAGACGTTGGCGGACGAGTTCACGCAGTTGGCCTTGCTCATTCGCAATGCCCTCAATTCGCCTGGTACAGATCAGCATGAACGGCTGTGCCGTCTCAACCTCGAAATGCAGACAGTTGTGACCAACATTCGCAAGTTACCCGGTCTTTCCCGTTTCCTTCTTCCCTCGCTCTTCCCCGATCTCCAACGTGCAGCCAGTGGGGGGCCCGTCATCATCGTCAATGCGAGCCAGTATAGCTGTGACGCACTTGTCGTCTTACTCGATCGCAACCCTGTTCATATTCCGTTGCAGATCACACAGGAAGGTGTTCGAAACCTGTCAATAGAGCTCGATACCTTGACTGTGCGCGCAAAGAGGGCCGACGTGACGAGAGAGCTCGCGTTCTTTTTACGCAAACTTTGGGATCAGATCGTTTCGCCCATTGTCGATTGCCTCCAGGCGACCCTTCCATATCAATCACGCATCTGGTGGTGTCCCACCGCCGAGTTCTCTGTGCTTCCCTTGCACGCTGCTGGTCCGTATAGGAAATGCCAGCAGAATCTGCCTCATCTCTACATCTCGTCCTACACCCCAACCTTGACCGCCCTCATTCGTGCCAGACGCCGCGATCCATCGAATTCTGCAACTGAACAGAAACGTTTCATTACCATCGGTCAAGCCAACGCCGTTGGCGAGAGTGAACTGCTTTCCGTAGGCGCGGAACTGGACAACATCGGTCAGCGCGTCAACGGCCTCGCCACTTTCACGCGTATAGATGGAGAGGAATCCTGTATTTCTAGGGTCGTCGAAGAGCTTGGCAAGAACCAATGGGTCCACCTTGCGTGCCATGGTCTCCCAAATCGGAAACATCCATTCGAGTTCGCGTTCGCTCTCCGCGACGGACACTTTACAATCCAACGCATCATCGGGTGCGATTTGAAGAATCCCGAATTCGCGTATCTCTCTGCATGTCATACGACTGTCGGAGACGAAGAGAGTCCGGACGAGGTGATCCATCTCGCGTCGGCGATGCAGTTCGCTGGGTTCCGTTCTGTGATCGGGACGATGTGGGCGGTGGACGATGGTGCGGCGAGCAAGATCAGTTCGACGTTTTATAAACATATGATGGACGAGTCTGGTCGTCTGGATCATACCCGCGCGGCGTTCGCGCTGAACAAGACGATGAAATCTGTAGATATACCGTTCGATCAACGGATTCTTTATATCCATCTCGGTGCCTAGTTGTAGTATATCCTCGCTTTATCGCTTTTTGCATTGCTCGTCGCTGTGTATAACTGCTATCAAACATATGTACATGCTATCCTTTATTTCGCAGGTCATGCGTACACGTATATGTGAGTCACAAGGGCGTCCATTGGCCACCTCAGAAGATTCCCCGTTGTCCAAGTCTGTGTTGGGATGTGACTAGACGAGGAGGGCAGCAAGGAACGCGAGTGTGAATTTGGGCTCGGGATCCATCAGGTGAGGAATCAATGATTTGTTCAAAGAGACCCGTAGACGTGGATCCGGCTGCAAAGTAGAGGAGGGTGATGGTGTGGGGACTCATTTGATGAGCGGCTTGGATACGCGCGCGGCGTGGAGGCAGGACATGCGTAGCATGATCGATCAGATCGGACGTTTGAATTTTGAAACGTTGACGGCGCACAGCCCCACGCGCCCTACATGATCTTACTACGAACGTTTCAGTCAGCGGAGCTACATGAAGCTTTGGAAATAAGCTTGCGGTGCCGTCTCGGATTCATGCAGGTTGGTCCTTGGACTCGTTCAAGTTGTCCATGTAGCCGCAGTGATTGATAAGGAATTGAACGCACTAGGCTATGTAGTTGACTGCGCAGCGGAAACTGCGGAGCAAGCCGAACGAGTTCGTCATCCAGGCTCGTCAGCATCGGGCTCCTGGAAACAATAAAGACCGGCAAGCTTGTTGCCATCCCCTCTCAAGGGCGTCCTTTGACCACCTCATAAGATTCGCACGTAAAACAGCAGGTTTGTCTTTGTTCGTTGTCCGACTGGCAGGCTGTGTTGTTGACATGCCCCTGACAGAGGTCATGACGAGTTCGCCTCACGTCGTGCTCTTGGGCGTACCAAAGCCCAATCGCCCAAGCACATCGGGGTTCTGCCAGAAATTAGAAGTGTTCCTCCGATACAGCAAGATCTCATACGAACTTCGTCGCGCATATCCTCACCAAGCGCCAAAGGGGAAGATTCCCTATGCGGAGATAACCCATGACGGGAAGACAGTCACAATTCCCGATTCACATTTCATCATTCAGTACCTGGTGGAGAAAGGCCTCATCAAAGATCCTGATGAGGAGGCAGGCCTGACGGCGGCTCAGAGAGCCGAGTCGAGGGCATTCCAAGCGTACATCGAGGAACTGTTGTATTTTGCCATCGTATACGACCGGTGGCACGTCGACGAAAACTACTACGCGGTCACATCAAAGGAGACGTTTGGCGACTCCCCGTGGCCCGTGCGGTGGTTCTTGTCCTGGTATTATAGGTGGAGGGTCAATGGCGTGTTGTACTCTGCCGGGGTTGGGCGGCATTCACCAGAGGAGGTGCATCGTTTGCAAAAGGAAGCGTTAGAAGCACTCGAGGCCAAGTATGCTGAGCACAAGTACTTCCATGGTGGGGAGCTTCCTTCACGCATCGACCTGACGGTGTATGGCTTCCTCGCCAATATCTTGTCGACGGGTGGAAGTCCATATTTTACGAATCTGGTTTTGAAGAGCACGGTGTTGAGATCGTTTGTGGGAGAAATGACACGCTCATTGTTTCCAGAATACGAAGACTTACTAGGCAAGGTCCAGTCGTCAGAGTAGTAGGATTGATATTTCAATTGACACGGTAGCTATAGTTACGTTGGTAATAAATATATTTACCGTCGCAACGCCAGTGGCCCTAGCTACCTATTATTGACTTTCTTCCTTTTACATCCGAGTCGCCTACGACGGCTTCCTCGTCGCCGAACACGACGTCCTCGACTGGCGGTGTCTTGTGTGCGCTCTTTTCGTTATAGCCGTGAGTAATGCGTCTCGAAGCTGAGTAGGAGAACTGACGGAAGCGAACAACCACCATACCACACAAAGTCCGATTCCCAGAGTCACATCTTGCCTTTTGTTCCTCCCCAGTATCAAACCTTCAAGTATTATTCCTGCGGCCCCGATCCCTTCTGCGAGGGGAACCTTTGCAGTTCACTCTTTTCGAGCTCGGTCATTTCACCCTCCCCTTCACTCGTTCTACATCTCGCGACATCGCGTTTCATGTCGTTCCATAGTCACAAGGTACTGCGAAAGCGCAGTGGCTATGTCCCAGCTTCCGGCTCTGTCGTAGTAAGCGACCCCACCCCCACTGCGTCCTCGTTGGCGCAAAACACGGCAGCGGTCAGCAACCCCAACTCGACTCCGGCAGGCATACCCATCGTCAGTTCTTCTGTATTTGCGTCTACCGCCGCGGCATCATCTACACCCACCGCCACCGCAAGCTCCTCTGCCTCGTCCGGCGATCAAATTTCGCTGGGAACTGTGATTGGGGCCTGTGTTGCTGCCCTCATCGCCCTCATCCTCGCCGTGCTATTGGCTTTCTACTGCTCCAAACGTCAAAAAAATCGCACTGCGTGTTCCAAATCCCGCAATGTCGCGAACAATGTTTCTCGGAGGCGTTCTCATCTGGAGCCCTGGAAACGGATGGATGATGGTGGAGATCGATGGGAGGGGCAAGAGCAATCTATGAGGCAGCGCCCTCCATCTACGCCGCTCGGCGCCATGTTCCAGCGCGCTAATAGCACTATCTCGGGGGAGAAATCGTCGGACGGCCACAATCGAGAGTCGGTCGGGACCATGCAGCATTTTGTCCAGTACCACCCTGGCTTGGCCGCCGAGATGGCGTCACAAGGCACCATCACAGCTGTGGGTGGCAAAGTTGCTAAACCCCCACCAGCCCTTCTCACGGGTCGCGGTTTGGACATGGCACCTCCCATATCCTGGGACGGGGAAACCGTTGGTGGAGAGTCGTTCATATCGCTACCTTCCGGCTTGTCCAACCCTACGTCACCCGTCATGATGGCTACGGCAAAGTCGACGCCACTTGCCACGACCTCTTCTCTCCATCGTTGGGAAAGTGCAGAGGTGGTGCACGCCAGTCAGATCGGCTCGGACTTTTCCGAGTATGGAGAACTTCAGAATCCTTTCGCAGACAGCGCAAGTTCCATCAAGAGCAGTTTGAAAGTTCAAAACCCCTTCTTCAGTGCCCAAAATCACCCCGTCAGGCGCACGCCACGTCCTGATACGCACAAAAATCCTTTCGCCGATGCAAACGTTCCACGCGATAGTTCGTCCGATGCAATTCAGTCCTTGATTGCTGCCCTCCAAGGCCCAACGGGACATAACGACAGAATCGTTTCTGTCCAATCGTCCGTCTACTCTCGCATGACCGGGGATGATGGCGACTCCGCCATCAGCGTCACAGCCTTCCCCTACCCGCCAACCCAGATCAATGTTCGTTAGCTCTATCCCTGTGTCTTCAGTAAATTTGATCTCCATATCGTGCCATATTGCCACTTTGTACGCATCTACCCTGTTCTTGATGCTTTCCTGTACGTATTTTTATTATTATATTTCTTGCCACTCCTAGACGTTGCTTTGATCCCCTTGTCGTTCAGCACGCCATGAACTGGTACTGGCTTACCCCCTCTTCCCCCTTCGCTGTCACTCCTTTCATGGCTTGCATTGTTTGCTCTACATATAATTGTGTGCACTACTACTCTGTTTTCGTCGATTCCATGCTGATGCTGATCTATAATCCGACTCCAACTGTCCTTGAAATTGATGCGACTGTGCCAACTTGTCTTGGATCGCGCGTGATGAATGCGAGCGGCCCTCTGCCAGGTACGTCTTCCCATTCGCTACAGATACGGTGTACGAAGTGATTACGTAAGCTTATGGAGCATAGAGCGATCTCTAGCTTCAAGAACAGACTCGATAGTCACCTTGACACACCCTATCGAGTATGTACCAGACCGCTCTATGTAAGTCACCCGGACACACCGTGGCGGCCTTCCACAGTCTGCCTGGGCACAAGGCCATGCCAGTATTGATCAGCTGTGCATTCTCCTGTGCCTGTCTCCAAAAGGACAATGGTTATTACGTCGACTCGGAAATGGCCACTTCTTTAATGGAGGTCACCTGGGTTGCCAAATTTTAGCAGAAGCGGCGACACCTCGAGTGCTAGCTGCACAATAGTACACATGGGAAATTTTCTTCGCAACAGGCGATCCGCCCATTTCTTTATTTACACAGTCGTTCACACAGACCCCTTTAATTCCAAGATGATAACGTGTGCACGTTCTCCCCGTATGATAAAAGGGAGAGTGGGTGGCTCCACGAGCGCCTTACTTCATTCCCTCCGACGTTCACCCCCATCTTACTCGGTACGTGTTTTGAACGCAACCATTTGTTTCGCGTTGTCTCCTGACTGTCTGTTCCGACCAGGAACAATAATACTTGATATTCATGGCGAAGAAAATTCGTCAGCTACTCGTCAGAGGCATCGCAGATCCCGATTCGTTCTTGTCACAGGTAAACATACCCCGCTACCACAACCTGCACTGAATCTATGCTGATGATCGCCGCGAAGAAATTGAATATGGATGGCCCCTTGCTCGCGCGAGCCCAGACGGTCACCGGGCTTGTGGATCCAGGGTTACTCAAGGAGGAAGTGGTGGTAGACTTCTCCCTCCAAGAGGTGATCGATCGGACGAAATCGGACATGCCACTCCGTCTGATTTGTACCGAGGACGGCAAGATGTACGATCGGAATGGGATCGAAGCGCGGTTCAGGGCAGAACACGCACCTTTTTTCGAGCCGACCGCAGTGTCGTCCGATACGGACACGATGGTCGACGCTGTGAAGACGTCGTTTGCATACGCCATGTTTTCGCATCGCTGGGAGAGGGTGGAGCCGTTGTACAAGGACGTCGATGGATCGGACGTGTTCTCCCTCCCAGAGTCCCCCGGGACGAGTAAATTACAGCACTTTTGTCGCCACGCGCGCGAACGCGGGTTTCGTTGGGCA
>JBBPQL010000610.1:0-20792 GCA_038092515.1 Boletus subparvulus | reverse complement strand
CAGGCTGGCCTGCCTGACCTCGATTTCCTCTGGGAGCCTCACCTCCGTGAGGTGGTGGCGCGCCTTGGTCAGGTTGTTGCTGTTGGTCGTCCTCGTCTCCTTCAGGAATTCCATCATCGTCCTGGTTTAGACGGACTCCTCCTAACCCGTTTTGTTCCCAGCGCTGTTCCAAAAAGATGATTGCCTCGTCACAATCCATCTGCTGGGCCGCCATTGTGAGCTCCAGCAGAGCGGCGAAACCCGGCAGGGCAAAATCTGGGAGCCCGATGGCGGGTACTTGGTCCATGGTCGGTTCGTGTCTCCCGCTGAGTTCAGGCTATAAAAGGAGTGTGGTGGGGGGACTGGAAAAGTCACGACGCTAAACGAGTGGCTGCCGCACGAAAAGAAAGGAAGAGGTTGGTGCGCGGCTGGTAGACTGCTGGTGAGAGAGACGAAGAGAGAGAGCTATCGAGGCACAGCCACTCGCGCAAAGACCAAATTCTATTCCTACTTGCGTGCTCGTACTACGAGAATAACCACCAAGGACTTTCTGGACGAAAACCTTGCCTCTGGAAAGATTCGCCCATCCAATTCACCACAGGCCTCCCCTTTCTTCTTCGTCAAGAAAAAGGATGGAGGACTCCGCCCCTGCCAGGACTATCGCTACGTCAATGAACATACCATCCGCAACGCCTACCCCACGAAGAACACACAAAGTGCATCTTGCAATGCATGACAGAACTAGACCTCCATCTGAAACTGGAGAAGTGCAAATTTGCTACCGATGAAGTCAAATACTTAGGAATGATTGTGAAACCTGGACAACTAGCCATGGACCCCATCAAACTCAATGGCATTGCCAGCTGGCCTACCCCAACTAAAGTCAAGGACATACGCTCCTTCCTTGGCTTTGCTAAATTTTATCGCCGGTTTATCCCCGACTACTCCAATGTCACCTGCCCCCTCATCGACCTCACCAAGAAAAACCTGACATGGAACTGGTCCCCCTCTTGTCAATCCGCCTTTGAGACCCTCAAACACCTCTTCCTGTCCAAACCCGTCCTCCATCTCCCTAATCTCTCCGCCCCCTTTGCTGTTGCTACCGACGCCTCGAAATACGCGTCTGGTGCCATTCTTCTCCAAACTGATTCCAATGGCGACTGGCACCCTTGCTCTTACCTCTCCCAGTCATTTTCCCCGGCAGAACGAAACTACGACATTTACGATCAAGAACTCCTTGCCGTCCTCCGTGCCTTGAAATCGTGGCGACATTATCTTCATGGCTCCTCTTTCCTGGTACAGGTCTTTATGGATCACAAGAATCTCACCTATTTCCAGCAACCACAGGCACTTAACCATTGGCAGGCATGATGGTTGATTGACCTTGCTGACTTCGACCTCAAAATGATCCATGTCCCCGGTAAACTACTGGCCGGACCTGACGCCCTATCCTGCCGACCCAACCTTCTCCCTGCTGGTGATGATGACAATGCCGGGGTCACCCTACTCCCACCATCCCTTTTCGTCAACCTCATCAACACTGCCCTCTCCCAGCACATCACGTCGGCGTCCGCCGGCGACCCCCTTGTCCTGCAGGCGCTTCAATCCATGCATGAGGATATTCCCCTCCCGTTCTGCTCCTGTCTTGCTGACTGGCAGGTGGACATGGGCATCCTCACCTACAAAGGCCGCATTTACGTTCCTGCCGATGACTCCCTCCACCGCATCATCCTTACCCACTGTCATGATCACGAATCTGCCAGCCACCCCAGCTTTCTTAAAACCCGCCAGCTTGTTGCTGCTGAATTCTGGTGGCCGGGCCTTGCCTCCTTTGTCTGCCGTTATGTCGAGGGCTGTGCAACCTGCCAGCAAAACAAGTCCAACACCCACCCCACCATGCCACTGCTATCACCCATCAAATCTGTGGCGTCTCGCCCCTTCCAGCAGATTTCCTGCGATCTCATAACCGATCTTCCCCTTTCTGCTGGCTTTGATTCCCTTCTGGTCGTGGTCGACCATGGCCTTACTAAGGGGGTAATCCTTTGCCCAACGAAGAAATCCATCACTGCCGAGGGAATCGCTTCTCTTTTCTTCCACAAAGTCTTCCTCCGCTTCGGACTTTTCGACAAAGTCATCTCTGACTGAGGTCCCCAATTCGCCTCGGCCTTTGCTTGAGAACTTGGAAAACTCCTACACTATGACTTATCCCTCTCCACCACCTATCACCCACAGACTGACGGCGAAACCGAACGAGTAAATCAGGAAGTTGAAACCTATCTCCGAATCTTCTGCGGCAATAACCCTGCATCTTGGTCTGAATCTATCTCCCATGCAGAATTTCCACACAATCATTGCCCCCATTCCGTCACCAACCAATCGCCATTCTATCTCATGATGGGATATGAACCCCATGCCCTCCCTTCTATCATCTCCGACACCACTATCCCCGCAGTCGAAACCCGTCTGCAAACTCTCTCTGCAGCCCGTAACGAAGCCCTCACCGCTCATGAATTGGCCCGACAAGTCATGTCTTCCCGCTCTCGTAGAGGCTTCAAGCCATTCGCCAAAGGGGACAAAGTATGGCTAGAAGCCAGAAACCTGAAACACCTCATCATTAACCCGAAATTTGCCCCTAAGAGAGAAGGCCCGTTCACCATCACAAAAGTCTTATCCCCCATCGTGTATCAACTCCACCTGCCCAAAACCTGGAAGATCCACCCGGTCTTCCACGTTTCCCTCTTATCTCCTTATCGCAAAAATGCAATCCACGGCCGGAACTTCCCTGCACCACCCCCCGACCTTATCGATGGAGAAGAGGAATACGAAGTTGAGAAGATCATTCGCCACCGCGGAACCCCATCCTCCCGTTCCTTCCTGATCCGATGGAAAGGATATTCGGCCGAAGAGGACTCTTGGGTCCAAGAACGGGACTTGAAACATGCCAAGTCCGCCCTGACCTCCTATAAAACCCTACATCCCTCCATGTTCTCTCCCCAGTCTCCCTCTCATTGAAACACCATCACCATGTCTAACCATGCCACCACCCTTTCCACCACTTCGTCCCTCTCTTCTTCTATTGTCAATGATACTTCTCGTCCTTCGTCTACTCGACCTGACGCAGGCTGGGGCTCTCCCTCCTCCATGCCTGATAGTTTTCCTCCTATCTCTCTGGCTACAGTGGCAACTCCTATCCATTCAGTAACCATTCCTCTCTATGCCCATACACTCCGGGACGACTTTCCCGATGCCCGTGATATTAAGAAACTCTCCGAATACCTCCGTTCCCCCGCTTTCGCCCTCTCTATCGATTCCTTCCTAGACATTGGTTCCCCCCTTTACGCCCTCCGACGTGCTTATCTCAAAAACTCCCACCTTCGCCTCATGTCTACCAACCTCTCTTCCTCGCCCCAGCAGACCCTCCTCTCCCGTCTCGTCCGAGAAGTCTACCTCGAGGTTGAAGGGTCCCTGGTCATGGTGATGTACCAGTTAGGTATGTTGGAGTTTTTAGAAGACATTGACAGGTATATGCTGGAACTCTCGTGCCGAAACTCCCCCAACTCCTCCCCTTCTTTTATCACCGCCTTGTCCACCCAAACCACGTCCTCTCCAAATATCTCAGCCTCCTCCTCCCCCATTGCATCTGAGGAAGAACAAGTTCTTCAACGACTCGAATCGTGGTGGACCGGAGGTAACACACAAGTTCCCCTTCCACGTACTCATCCCCGTTATCACCAAGCCTGTCATTCCTGTCATCGTCTTGGCCACTACTGCAACCAATGCCCCGTCTACCAGTGCCCCTCCTGCCTCCACTGGGAACCAGGACACAATCCGAATCGATGCCCCCTCCATCGCCACCCCGTTCCCCCGTCCCTGTCGGACTCCTCTCTGATGACTTCTCGTCAGTCTTCTGGATCCTCCTATCGCTCCCCACGCCCTGCTCCACCCCCTTGCTGCTCTCACTTACCCTACCCCCGACCCTACCGTCCTCGCAACCGAAACTGCTCCCCCATCTCTGACCAGGACACCCTGGACATCTACAAGGATATTAGCGGCGATGGCATCATTGACAGCGTCAGGTGGAGTAACATCACAGGATCTCCCTGCGGGTCCGAGTCAGGGTATTTCTAATCCTTCATCGTGGTCTCAGGGCTAGCACGGGGGTAATGTTACAATTGTCCTTTTTCCTCCCCTCTTTTTACAACTCACTCATCTGCTGACTCGCTTTATTCTTTGTCCACCTTCACACCATTCCTTCGGAACGCCTTCAACCTAAACATAGCTTCCTCTCTACACGCTATGCATGGTCCCATTGTCCCATTCCCTTATACCTTTTATGGACATCTTTTCTTGTTCATGTGTAACCTGTTACGCAGCCTCTTCTCTTCTATCGCACAGCCCCGCTCTCTTTATATCCGCCTTAGTTCTTCTGCTAAGGACACCACTTGGTCTGTGTGCTGTGTCTCCACCTATTTAAGTAGATGATGCTTCCTGTACTTCTCCTTAACTTTAATCTACTTGATTATCCCTTGTCCTCTCTGAGTCTCCACACTACTCTTGAGTGTGCACTCCTTTGATTAAACCTTTGTCTTTGAAACTCCCTAAGCAACCGATTGTTGCCAGGAGTTGCTGCGGAAGCCCCCAGCATCCTTGACTCTTGAAGGCGCCCTTCAAGAAACCCTTGACCCCTTGACGTTTCAAGTCTATGCTTGCCTCTACCTGAGTCAAGCGTAACAGGTTTAGCCCAAGGGTCAGACTCCCATTTCACCACAAGGGGTGTTAAGAAAGGCAACACTTCCTCCAACTCACAAGCTAGCGTACATTGAAACAATGCTTTGACCCTGAAAGTTGAGTTGATACTAGCTTGACGCTTCTGAATCATGTTCCAGCATATGAAAGCAAAATTAGGATCCTGTTCGAACAGTGAGTCATCTTGTAAAATGAGGTTCTTAACTTGAGCCTCCATCAACAGTCACAACCAAGGGCTTCTGGCAGGATGATGGCACCCGCCAATCCCCCATGGATCCAAGTGTGGAAACATGAATGACATCAACCCTAGATGACTGTCATACATATACAATGAACCTGTCCACTGTAGAGACTCGTACATCTCTGTGCTTATATTCCACCCCTTTTACCTTTCACCCAACTGCCTTACTGTTATCCCTTCGCTCCGAACTCCTTTTTGGTTGCTAAGACCAGTCTCGGTTTATACCGGACCATGCCGAGCGCGTCTGGACTACTCGGTTTACATTGTTAGTACATTACTGCTTCACTTTCTATCGGTACTGTTGGCCTCCAATTGGTCTTTCCAGTGCCAAAAGCATCCAGTTAGAGACATTGGTCTCGGGCCTGGTACCTGATCCCTTTTACTTGTTTCCTTTGGACTTGACAGCTATCTTGAGTTTGACAGTCTCGGGTATACCCAGACTATAAAGCCTTGTACTTAGGAATTGAAACACACTTTTGGTTGGATTCACGAACTGTTTGAACCACTCGTCCCTTGTACCGTTCACCGTCTACTACATTGTTCACCATCACCATCACCATACCCCACTCTTACTCCCTTTGTCTTGTGCACCTTGGACTTCTGGTCTCGCACTCCAGTCGTCCCCAGACTATCCTCTGCACTTTATCCTTTGGCCTTGGACTTCCTTCCATCTCGTCCCTTACCTTGAGTCCCTTTAGGGGCGAAGCATCTCGCCTCCCCTCTTCCCTTTGACGGCCCAGGGCAAGTGTGTCTTACACCCTTAGTGCTCCCAGCCATTCTATCATCTTTACAACTGGAGCCCACTGCGAGGGACTCATCCAAGGGTTCCAGGAGAAGTCTTCGGCCGACCGCACAATGCCAAGAATTAGAAAATCTTCTTCAGCAGTTCCGAACCTTACAGATCGGCCCCGACGACTCACCTCTCTTTCGGTCAGTCGCTTCTATTGACGCCTGTCACAACCGGTCCGATCTTCCTGAGGTATCCGGGTTGGACCTCAGTCCATTGCCAGACAATGACTGTGACCTGTCAGCTGTCAATCAATCCGATTGGCTTAGTGCACCACCCTTCCAGAGTCTTTCCCCCGAATTAGCTGACATCCCGACAGTGGCATCTAAAGAGACGCCAGAGACTGGAACCACCAGTGACACCCCCTCTCAAGAAAATTTAGCCGACGAAACAAATCTAAGCGACTTTGTGCCTGGAGCGTATATCCACTCGACTCCATGACGACGGAACAGGAAGTCGCACCTCACATCCCATTTTTCTTCTCCTCTCTCTCCTCTCACTCCGAGTGGGGAGTCTTCGTCGTCTTCGTCTTCATCCTCACCATCACCCTCATCATCAGATTCTACTTCCCCATCACTCTCCTACCTTCTTGACCCCTCCGGTCTATCATTTTGGACTAACTCGGGCTCACAAGAAAACCCTTTGGCCCTAGCTCAACCGTCGTCGGCTGCTGCCCTCCATCTTGGACCAACGTCCACACCATCTAATATTATTATTCCTCCTCCTGCACAACCTACTAACACTCAAAATTTTCCTGTCCAAAATCGTCTTATGGCTAACCCAGCCCCTCAGATGCCGCTCCGCAGTACCCAGAATGCTCCACAGTTTGATGGAAAGACCCCGGCCTTATTGCTGCGCTTCCTCGAGGATGTCGACATACTCGGCACAGCGGCTGGTATCATGGACTTAGAGAAGATCTGTGCTGCTATCAGGTATGCTGACCTTGAAGAAGTGGAAGGTTGGGAGCTCCTAGATGAGGTTACCACTAACCCACTGGACTGGGCAAACTTCGCTCGGGCAGTCAAGAAGTTGTACCCCAGTTGCGAAGGCGCCAACCAATACTGTCGAGCCGATATCCAATATTTGGTCCAGGAGTTTCGGGCCAAACCGATGCGTACTTTAGAAGACCTCGGGGAATATCAGCGCAAGTTTCTGAAGATCACCTGGATCCTCATCAACAGTCGTAAACTCTCAGACTTAGACTGAGATGCATTGTTCCTATCCGGTCTGCCAGCTGACCTTGAGACTCAAGTCCGCCAACGCCTGCTCATCACTAAATCCACCCACCATCCTTCCGACCCTTATCCTATTGCCGACATCATTGAGGCTACTCAATTCCTCCTTACTGGTTCTGCCCTTTGTCCTCTTATAGCTGCACCAGCTGCCGGCATGCCTACCGCCCAGCCATACTACCCGCCATGGGTAGCACCAGTTCCTACCCTGGTTGCTCTGTGAACCACTACACCTACCGCTGCTTCGGCCGTCAAGCAAGAGCAGATTAACCTCCAACGTACCACCCGTCGGGACTGTGCATTCTGCGCTGATCCCTCCCATTTTATGGGGAGTTGCCCCCTTGTAGAAGGCCATATCCAGGCTGGGAAGGCCAGCCGAGATACCGATGGTCGTCTGTACCTTCCGGATGGTCGATGCATTCCGCGCGTTCAGGGCACTCATTGCCTCCATGAATGCTTAGACCGGCTAGCTGCCTTGGCACCAGCACCCCCATCTTCTGTTGTCACTTCTGGCATATTCTTGGTCACCAACTCAACTACCGACACCATTTTAGACATTGAACCTTCAGTCTTCATGGCTCCTGTTGATCAGGATTCGGACGAAGAGTTGGACCCTGCTTTGGCTGATCCGGATTTTCAGGCGTACATTGCCAACACTTGGGCCACTTTCCAGGCCGATAGGAAGGACAAAGGGAAGCGAGTCCGATTCGACGGCATTGAGATGCCGGCTTGAATGACCAGTCGTCCAGGTCCTCGGGCTGCGTCGGTGGCCCAGGAAGTCGTCTCACCCGTGATTGAGGCCATGCGGTCTAAGTCAGTGACTCCTCCAAAAGTGCCTGCTCCAGTAGCAAACAGACCCCTCTCTTCAACGTCACCATCTACCTCTAATCCGTTCCGAACTGATTCCGCTAACACCTCCTTCTCCTTCAACCCCCAAGGACAATTTAGATATGTATTCATTCCCTCTCGAAGACGAGACCGCTCCGAAGCACCTCTTAGATCGAGTTCTCGCAACCACCGTGTCGGTTCCAGTTCGAGAGCTCATCACAGTGGCTCCCAAAGTCCACAAGCAACTCAAGGACTTATCAACGGCAAAGTGTATCCCTGTCTCCACTAACACTGTACAGGTCAATGAGCTCACCGAACGTGACCCCGGCAAGGTAGACCAGGCCTTCGGTGATCGCATGCACCAAAGTGACGATGGACTAATCGTGGCGCACCACTCAGTGCCGCTTCGGTCTCTTGAAGCAAAGATTGTCAGAACCGGTTGGTCTATCCTCAGAGTCCTTGACTCGTGCTCTGAGATAGTCGCCATGCCCAAGCGGGTGTGGGAAGACCTCGGTCTACCAGTTCGGTCCGACCATGTAATGACGATGTCTAATGCCAACACCAGTACCGAGTCTACCCTCGGCATTGTTGAAAATCTCTGCCTGGACTTCAGTGCCAGCGAGATTTGCTTTCAGGTGCAGGTAGTCCCAAGAGCTAATTTTGACTTATTGCTTGGACGACCCTTCCATTGTTTACTCAGCGCTTCTACTGAAGACTTTCCGGACGGCTCTCAGACAATCACACTTTGTGACCCCAACTCGGGAAAGGCGTACAAGTTACCCACTCGAGCTTGGACTGAAGGATGTCCGTGTTGCTGGCGTGGACTATTCTGTTCTAGTCACCAGTCTGTTGTTGAAATGGGTTTTTAAACATTGATGATCCACCAAAAGGTCGGGGAGAGCCCCATTTGAACTATTCTCCCACCTCATCCGCTTCCTTTTCCGTTTCAGCATCGTTAGACTGAGGGCCGCTCTCAGCCCCGAACCTATTTCACTATGCGCCGTCCTCGGCATATCTGTTCCTCTCTTCTACTCAATCAGTTCTCTCCCCATCTCATGTTTCTGCCCTTCTCGATACCTATTCCTTTGATTTTACTTCTCACTCACTCGCTTACAAGCCCGTAGCCAAAAAGGTCCGGCTGGTACTAGCTCCTCTCGAGGAGGAGTACCATGTACTCTGCCGGTTACCTGACGACCCTCTGGCTGGTCTTATAACCTTACCAACTAACCCCCCGGACTTCGTCCCCGGACAAAGATTCACACAGGAACGCACTGATGCACTTGACCTCAACCCGGCCCAATGGCTGTGGCCCGAAGAGGTCAAGTTAGTCTGGTGGATGGTTCTCAATCATGAGACCGCTTTTGCATGGACCGCTACCGAATGCAGCCGATTAGACGATCGGTATTTTCCACCGGTCAAGATACCTACCGTTCCTCATACACCATGGATACTCTGAAACATTCCTATCCTGTCTTCGTCCTGGGATCAAGCCATACAGATTATCAAAGACCATATCGCCTCTGGTGTGTATGAACCGTCCGCCGCAGCATACTGGTCACGCTGGTTCTGCGTGCTCAAACAGGATGGTAAGACGCTTTGGCTTGTGCACGACCTTCAGCCCCTCAACACTGTCACCATTCGGGATTCTTTGGTCCCTCCCTTTGTAGAGCACCTAGCCAAGTCGTTTGGCGGGTACGTGGTCTATGGCATGATGGACTTATTCGCTGGATATGACCAACGTCCGTTACACATGGACTCCTGGGATATGACTATGTTTAATAGTCCGCTCGGACTGCATTGTCTTACCACTCTACCAATGGGACATACTAATGTTGTCCAGATCTACCAGGCCGATATGGCATTCATTCTCCAGGACGAGATACCACACCATACCATGCCGTTCATCAATGACCTGCCAGTGAAGTCTGAGACATCCCGGTACCAAAGACCGGACGGCTCGTATGAGACGATACTGGAGAACCCAGGCATCAGGTTATTTATCTGGAAACATCTCACCGTTGTCCACAGAATCCTCCAATGCCTCCAAAATGTTAATGCAACCATTTCAGCTAAGAAATTCATCCTCGCCGCTCCAGATGCCACCATTGTTGGTCACAAGTGCACCTCCGAAGGTTGGGTTCCGCATGAGGCTAAAATCCAGAAGATCAGGGATTGGCCAGAGCACAAGAATCTGACATAAGTTCGCGGGTTCTTAGGGACCTGCAGCATGCTTCGGATTTTTATTCAAAATTTCACTGCTATCGCTAGACTGCTAGTCGGACTGACGTGAAAGGGTATCCCCTTCGAGTGGGGTGAGGCCCAGCACGCCACAATGATTCGTCTAAAGGATGAAATCATTCAGTCCCCAGTGCTCCGGCGCTTGGACTACGAGTCCGGCTGAGAGGTTGTACTCGCTGTAGACACCTCAGTCATCGCAGTCAGCTTCATTCTGTCACAGGAAGGGGAGGATGGCAAGTGCTATCCAAACCGCTTTGGCTCTATCAGCCTCATGAGCGTAGAAAGCCGGTATTCCCAGGCTAAGCTCGAGCTGTATGGACTGTTCCACTCTCTCAGAGCAGTCCGGGTATTCATCTTTGGAGTCACTAACCTCGTTGTAGAAATGGACGCCAAATACATCAAAGGCATGATTAACAACCCTGATCTGCAGCCGAACACGACCATCAATCGGTGGATCGCTGGTATACTATTATTTCATTTCGAACTTCACCACATTTCTGCAGACCGACACACCGGCCCTGACGGACTATCGCGTCGGCCACCCTCGGATGATGATCCTCCAGATATGGATGATTTCGAGGATTGGTTGGACAATTCTTACTCTTTTTGCGTTACCTTACTCAATGATCGGTTATTGCCTTCTTCTATCACGCCATGCTCCGCACATTTGGGGTGTCGTTTCCCTTGCCTACCGCCCTCCGTCCCCTCGGCGTCGGGTTGCTTCCTCCTTTTACCCATCCCTCCGCCGATCTTTGTGCAGTCATATTCTTTTGTCCTTCACTCATCCGCTTCCGAGCCTGTCGCCGAGTTGGACTATCCCATATACCTTGGTCTACCAAGGCTATCGCTAGAGAAGCCCAGATTCACTTGATCCAAGGCTTTCTCGAGACTCGTGCTCGACCAGCTGACCTTTCTGACACAGAGTTTCACTCGTTCGTCAACTCAGTGACAAAATTCTTTCTCCTCCATGGCAGCCTATGGTGCCGAGAACCGCACAGTTGCCACCAGTTGGTAGTACCCGAACACCGGTGTTTCGGACTAATCAAGGAGGCTCACAATGACCTTGGGCACAAAGGTGTCTTTACAGTCCGGACCCGGCTTCTACTCCGCTTCTGGTGGCCGATGCTGGTCGAAGATGTCAAGTGGTTCGTCCGAACCTGCCACGAGTGCCAAATTCGCCAGAGTCGTCGATTACATATTCCTCCTACTGTGCCGGTTATCGGTGGCTTGTTTTGCAAGGTCCACCTAGACACAATGGTGATGCCTCGGTCTGCCGGTTATTGGTATATTGTTCAAGCTCGCTGTGCGTTGACCGCTTACCCCGAGTGGCAGATGTTGCATTCCGAGAATGCCTCCGCCCTCGCTTCCTTTATTTTTGAAGATATTCTCTGTCGTTGGAGCACTTTGGCTGAGATTGTCACTGACAATGGCCCAGCCTTTGTTCAGGCTCTCGATGTCCTCGCCGACCAATACAATATTCAGCATATATGCATCTCCCCCTATAACTCCCAGGCTAACGGTGTGGTCAAGTGGCGTCACCTTGATGTCCAGGAGGCCATCATCAAAAGCACCCCAGGGGGGGAGTTCTGCTGGCATACCACTGCTCACTCGGTCTTTTGGGCCGAGTGCGTGACCATGCTTCGGTCTACCAGTTTGTCTCCATACTTTATGGTTCACGGTGTCGAGCCATTATTCCCTTTTGATCTCGCCGAAGCAACATTTCTTGTTCCTCCTCCAGATACCGAACCCCTCTCCTCATCTGGACTGATTGCTTGGAGAGCCCAACAGCTCCAAAAGTGTCAGGAGGACCTGGAGTCAATCCATGAGCATGTCCTAAAGGCTCGGTTCGAGTCTGTCAAGCACTTCGAGGCCGCTTTCAAGAACTGGATCAAGGACTTTGACTTTTGGGCAGGCAGCCTGGTCTTAGTCTGAAATACCTGAATCGAGAAGGAGCTTAACCGAAAGACGATGCCTCGGTACTTAGGTCCTATGGTGGTCCTTCGCCAGACTACCGGCGGGTCATACCTACTGGCGGAGTTGGACAGAGCAGTATCCAGATTGTGCTATGCCACCTTTTGGCTTATCCCCTACTATTCTCGCCTTTCATCTGTTATTCATATCACTGAGCTCACAGATACGGATGACGAAAACCTGGATAAGCTGGCAGGAGAAGACGTGGAAGAGCCTGACAAAGAAGACCGAGACTCTTATGAGTCAGACTAGTCCGGGCATACGTCACCAAAGACCAACACTCATAATTTTTCCTCATACTATAATCTCTGTTCCACCCTGGGATTAGACCGGTGACTCTCATCTACCTCCTATATCTCTCACTAAAAAACCGTCATCACAGACAGTCTGCGTCCCTTCTACTATATACCGAAAGCCAGACATCAAAATATCTCGTTTCTCCCTCTCATCTCCTACTCCATATGTCTCTCCAAAAACCTATACCGAACACCTTCCCTTTCTAACACTTGATGGGACACACGCCCGTTTATACCTCATAGACCGAACATACCGAACACCGACACTTAGACCGAATGAAGACTGGTAGGCGTAGAAGCGGAAAGCAGAGCGAAGAACACAAGACGGGTGGTACCCCACACACTGGACTTTGATTTCATTTAACCTTGCTCATTCGACCCCCATTTTATGATGTTTCATTCCTTATTCCTTGTTTTTCTCTCTTTTTCTTTTTCGCACCGATATACCGAAACCCAATTCATTTAAAGCGTACATTACATTTTTCGACTCGGACTAAGCAGAGGATGGAGGGGAGGAAACTATCTACAGGTCCATGTCTTTGAGGCCCTCCACAATCTCGCTCACCTCCAACATCACCACGGTGTGCTCAACCTCCAACTCCTTCACCTTCGCCCGGATCTGGAAGAGCCGGGAGTGGAGGTGGTTGAGACGGCACGCCAGTGCATCCCGGGTCTTCCTCACCTCCGACTTGCCGCCGGTCTTCTTCGGCACCACGCGCGCCTTCCCCTTTGAATGGGCCGGGGTCATCTCCCCCTCAGCCTCACTCTCGTCGTCGACCTCGATGGGCGAGGGAGCCCTTTTGCTGGGGCCGGCCTTGGCCAATGGCCGAACCGTCCTCCCGCCTGTCGAACCGGTGAGTCAGGGAGAGGAAGACCAAGAGGGTCGACTTACTTTTTGTGCCCTACAACCATCTAACAACAACCATTGACATCTACTCGTACAAAATTTCGTACAAGTGCCTAGAACATGATGCGCCAATCACCGGCCGGCTTCTCGACCACATCGTCTGGTGCTTGGGGTCATTCTCGTTGTACACTTTCACCATGCACAGCGTCATGGGTTTCATGAGACGCTTCACTTCTACCCTATACGACGTTCTTCGTGAAGAAAGCGGGGGAAGAAAGCCATCACTGGCTGGCTTTTATGCTTGTCAGTTCAATGTCTATAATATGCACCAAGCCTGTCGTCACTTCACCTATCATCGTCCGGGACATCCATTCCTTGAGTAAGTGGATGTCAGACCGAGGAACACCCGAACAACGCTATCGTGCGTTTTGTCCCAAATCCCAAAGGAAAAAACCAACACAAGGATTGTCGTGAGCGCCTTGCATATTTTTCCCCTTGGTTTACTTTACAAAGAATCGAACTGGCAGCATCTTCTGACAATGGGCGGGTGGCTGACATCCTTGGAGAGTACCATTGTCGAAACATAACCGACAAGAAGCTGATCAGCAAGCTCTTGCTGGCTGGGCACGGGATTCACATGGGGTATGTTTATTTATTGTCGGCACGTTGATATGTTTCTCAGCAACATGATCAAGTGCGGCCACGGTCACTTGCCGTCGCAGATTCCTTGGCCTTCATGGTAGCCGAACGGATTCAAGTAAGGGACGAATCTGCACCGTGGTGTCCGCGAGACTGGGTGACTGAGTTGCATGCAAGTACATAATAATGCCAAACAATCGACTCGGAAATCCCGTTCCCGTTGATTGAACCAGCCATGTCGGCAGATACACTGGGGAAACGCAAGGCGAGAGATAGCGAGACCCCGCAAATAATGGTCATAACCATGGGTGCTTCTGCACCAGAGATGAAGCAATAGCTCCATCGATATCGCGCAGTTCAACCCTTTTCACCCTATGACGCGACTTCGACCGATCTTCAGACCGCTTGCTCTGATCTTGCGCCTGTACGCTCCGCATTTGTGGTCTTCGGGCATGGATCCGGTGTCTCTAAGGGTGTTGGGTACGTGTCCTTTCCATAAAGGTGTACGCTCTGTTTGAGTCTTTCACTATTCATAGATGAACCCCCTCTACTTTTCATCTGATTCGGAACGAGACTCCCTCGAGCGCCGGAAGTCTGCGACGCAGCCAAGGATGGGCCCAGGTCATCACTCATGAGCATCACACGACCTATTATCGACGATCCCAACTGTACGGTCCACGGTCATCATGCAAACACCAGGGTCTGCATCTTCGTCTCAATCACAGTTATCCTTTTTCGAGACTCCCGCACAGAAAGCCTTGAGACGTCCCAGTTCGAGGTCGTCCCCTCCCCAAAAGTCCATCCAATTAATCTATTTACGATACATTTGGTGGAACACGGCCAACGTTATTGCAAGATCTCGTTTCCCGATGATTGGACGTTGATACTTTTCTAGGTCGGTTCCTTCACCTCGTACCTCCCATCACATCTACCCATCTCAGTTAATTTCGTCTTGTTTGCTTTTCTGGCCCGCTATTTGATTATTTTTGTATATTCTCACCTTTTTGATCCGCGACATCCACTTCCCGGAGTGCACGCTTGACGCGTGCCCAGGCCTGCACGCCATGCTGCACCGCCTAAGATGCGTCCGAGCCATAGCTGGCTGGCCCCCGACAATGTGCCAGGCCCGCAGGCTGGTACTCCCCTGACACTTTGCGCGCGGCCTCTGCTCGGCGACTGGAAATCCTTTGGTCAATGATGACACCATCGGCCGAGCTTAGTATTGTCACATCACGTTGTTGACGAGTCTTTGCATGATTTGTGAGCTCTGACTGGTTGGTCACTTCACAGATCTGAGTCAGGGAATTGCCTGGTGGCCCAATCATAAAAATAAACGACCATACTGTACGCCCGCCAGTCCCTGCTGCATGGCGGCTTACGCAAGCCTTGAGGCCGTTCAACTGCTAATACACTGATTGCCATGCTCCTGATTTAAAAACAGATCCTTCTGGGTGACCTCCACTCACTTCCCTACCCTGCTGAACTTCTTCTGAATTGGCACCCATTCATTTCCATTACTCGGATGCTACTGACTTCACTAGCTACACTCTTGGGGTCGTTGTTGGTATATCGTGGGGCGTACACGACGGCCACTGACCCGCAGCTTTGGGCCTCAAACGCAGTGTCAGTCGACATGTCTGCAGTCTGTTTAGAGATTGCATCGTCAGTCTCATTAGCTTCAGGGGTATTTTTCAATGGTCCGAAGGTCTGCAGTCACCATGGTGCATGATTGACATGCATTTTCGACAGGAACAGAACCATATCCCCAAGACATTAGCCATTTCGCTGTTTCGAGTACTCAAGAGGCTGCATGTTCCTTTGAGCCCGGTATGGCTGAAGATGTTGGTATCGCTGTATGTGTCGATATCTGGAGCTGAGGTCATGCATGAAGTCCTCTAATACGGGTGCCATGTATTCAACAGCTTCAGATCTTGGGAAGGACTGGATGCCCCTTTGCCGTCAGTTTGAGAAGGGACTTTTGCTTATTGTCCATGCCACTCACCTCGAAACAATGCTACATAGGTCAAGGGGGGCAGCCACACCTTGAACCCAGGTTTCTCCTCTACTCCCAGCGTACAAATCGCGATGTCCCATTTCGCAAACATGACATATGATCCTACTTCACAAACAGCTACGATAGGGGCTGGTTTGATTTGGGATGATGTCTACACCACTCTGGAGCTATATGGAGTTAATGTTGCAGGAGGTCGGGTCTTGGGTATTGACATGGTGAGCTTCACGCTTGGTGGAGGTAAGGCCAGTTTGCATATGCTTAATAGCTTCAATTTGATGGGCAATCGCATGGTCGCAACGCGGTGACTAGGGTACTCTTGGCAAGCGAACCAATATGGTTTAACCATCGATACAGTGGATGCATTTGAGCTTGTATTGCCCAATGGTACCATAACGAACATCGGTTCTTCCCAGACGGATCTATTCTTCGCATTGAAGGTATGTTTTCCTGTGCATCCAATCATTCATTGAATGTTAACTATCTACAGGGTGGATTCAACAACTTCATAAGTACACGCACATTCGGTAAGGACTTTTGTGCTCAATTGGTGCAACGCAGGGGATTGTGACCCAATTCACCTTCAAGGCATTTCCACAAATACAAGTTTGGGTAAGCAATATCCGCTCTTCCACTGATTGGTTGCTTGATGCCATGTTCGGCTGCTTCCGCTGACAGGGTGGTACCATCACCTATGACACATCTCAAGCCAATCAGTTAACAAAAGCAACTGCTGACTTTGTAGCAAATAATATGGACCCAAAGGCAAATGTTCTCACTTCATACGGGTACTTCCAGGGAGGGGGCATGGGTCAGGTATGCATCCAGTTCCGATCACACATGATTTGGCCCTTCACTTGGAATCCATTAATGGGTTCCATAGGCGAGTGGCAGCTCAACATGAAGACTGAAATTGACAATGATTGATAGGGAGTCAGTGCAGCGATTTTGTTCTATGATGCCCCTTCACCCCCTCTGGTCTATTTGATGGCTTTGTGACCAACAACAGCAACATGGAGATCTTCACTCGATCATTCCTGTCGCTTGTACAATCTTCGAATGCAAATTTGACTTGGGGTTTACAGTGAGGTCACCCAACATCTTTCTAGGCTTTTGGTTGTTGGGTTAACCCTTGGTCTGAGCAGATTAGCATTCAATACTATTATTAGGAAATTGAAGAGTTTTGAGAGTGCAAAATCTCAAATGGTGCAGAGGCAACAGCAAGAGGGGAGAACCCAGTGAGAGAGAAGGCTACTCACTAACTGTTGAACATACTTGCAAGGCAGTACTTGATAGAAGTTATCACACTTTGGGGTGTGAGAGAACTTGTATTTGAGGAAGTAAGTCCCACCTTAGGCACCACTTCCTTGGACTTTTTAGACCCTTTTAGGTGGGGTTCCTTGTTAAGCTGAAATGGGCCTAAATGGCCCTCAATCCACACTGGCTATTTCCGGTCAGTTTCCTTATTCGTCCAGCATGATTCATGGGCATTGCAGGATGCTTCTAGCATGCGTTTTCTGTGTTCTGGACCACCTCCAGACCATCTCAAGACCATCCATTTTGTTCAGAAAATGTATTTCATTTATTATAATATGTACTATACAGTGGGGTACAAAGGTGGGGAAAGAATTGCTCACCCTCATATGCTTATGGAAAATGGATGCGAGAAAGAATGCAGATTGAGGGGAGCATGCAAGGTGGTGTGCATGTGTGACTAGGCGCATGTGCTCGTGTGCATGAGAAAGTGGGGGCATGGTTGCGAGCAGGTGTGGGTGAATGGGCAAGAGCATGCCAGTGATGGCATGCATGCCAGGCTGAGCAAAATGGCATGAGGGGGGAGGAGGGGGAAGCAGCAGCGTGCTTGTGGGATGTTGGTGTGGGTGGGTGACAGTTTGAGAGGAATGTGGATGAGGGTGAGGGCGAGATGGTAGGAAGAGGAGGAGAGGGCGAGTGTCTGTGATGTCATAAGGGTGAGATGGCACAAGGGGAAGGAGAGGATGAGGGTGGGTGAAATGGTATGAGGTGAGATGAGGGTGAGGGTGAGGATAAGGTAGCACGAGAGGGTTGGCAAGTGGTCTGTGAGCGGTGCAAGGGTTGGTGAGACCACCCACGTACGCATGTATGGCACAGTGGGTGAGGACAATGCGAGGGCAAGGTGCTGTCGTTGTCATGTGTGGACAAGGTGGGTGAGGGCAAGACAGGGGTAGGCAACTGCATGGGTATACCTCCGGGTACCAGTGGTTGTACCCACACCCATACCCAGGGTCTACCCATACCCATGCTCTTGGTATGGGTATCACCTGTGGGTAGAGCAAAGTAGACCTGGGGTATGACCCATGGTGGGTCATACCCATGGGTAGGCAATTTGATAAGTCACAAATAGTGTATGAACAATAACTTGGATGATGCACTGCTCCGAAATTACCTGAGGTGTGACTTACCATATAAGGTAATCTACGAACAGCATACAAACACACTATGAACACACTATGAACACGACTTACCATATAAGGTAATCTATGAACATCTGTGAGCAGTGTATGATGAACAATGTTACAGTTTGTCTCCTTGTTAACGGTATCTTCTTGCTTTCTTTGCATCGTTGAACTCATCTCCTTTTCGGTATGTTCTCTTATGATTGGATACATTGTCTACTTCTCTTTGATTCACTTAACACTTCTCTTATTGAGTTATAACCTCACGCTGTTCTATTTCCTTACCACCGGAAGAAGGTTCTCTTTATTACTCATCTTTGCTTACTAGCTTGCTCTTATCTTTGGACAGCCTTCATCATTCTAACCGATTCTCTCATATCGGTTATGTGTCCCTGTTTACTCATCATTCCTACTTGTTCCATTACCTTCCATGCTTACGTGTCTTCTGGTATAAGTAGTCTACTGCATGTAGTCTGTACTTCATTCTTGATCTATGCAATCTAGCGTCTTCTTGAGTCCAAAGCAATCGGCTTTGACCTTTGTCACTAGAAGTCTATTCAACTTATCACTTGAACCTTCAATTGTACTTGAGGACGCAGTGTCTCTTCATGAGTACCTCCCTTGAGACAATATCACTTCACTTCGACATCCAAGAGGACGTCTCACATAACAAAAGATCAAGAATCTCCTTTTGTCCCTCCTATCTAGGAGTAGGACCAACCATCCTGAAAGATTTCCTACAGAGCCTTGGGATGAGCCTATAGGTTCCGTGCCAGTGACCCTAGTGATGAGGAAGAATGACCATCTTCCCCAGAACCCTTGACCATTGCACCCTCAACATCAACATCAACACCCCAGACCCCTAGAACACCCAGACAAAGTGCTGTTCCCCCAGCACCACCGAGACAACCCTTCATACCCCCTGCACCACCAGTAACCCCAGTCACACCAATGTCCACCAAGACCACTGAACTCAAAGCAGCCCTCCCTGCAGACTTTTCTGGAGAACCCGCTGATGCTGTACAATGGATCAAGGCCATGAAGTCCTACTTTTCTATCAACTCCTTGATCTATACCTCCGACACTGACAAGGTCATGACTGAAATGACCAACACTCACTAAGAATGCTAGTAATTCAAGTAGTGACAATAGTAGTGGACTGGTAGCTCCTAGAGACGATGGGAAATCTCCAAGAGCACAAGACTGAGGTCCTCCTGGTGCTCTATTGAGGCTTTATATACTATACAGGGGTTTGGCTATGTGTACACTAGATCATACAATATGCTATGCTATGTACTGTATGTACATACATACATGACTCGTCCATGAGTCATACATGAGGATAACAGGTGTATCAGTACAGCCATATAATGGAAGGGAAGCTAACCATGAGGATGGGGTGAGGTAGGCAGTGTGCATGTGTGAGTCATGAGGCAAACATGTGCAAGGCTGCGCGCCATGTATGATCGGTGAGGCTAACATGAGGCGAACATGTGGCGCACTGCAATACACATGGTATCCATGAGGTGAAAGGATCTGAACTGTGAGGGGACTTGAGCATTTGGTGGTTTGGGTGATAGGGGTTAATAGATAGGGGCTAAATGCGAAAGTTGCTCTAGAAAATCAGGAAAAATAGGGAGAAATCTGGGAAAATTAATATGGGTCTGTATGTAACAATGACCACACTCAATAAAATGAGTAAGTGTCATATCCATGATTTCACCTTGTTCAACTCTGGTCCTCTGGGACACCTCTGCACCTCCACACCTCTGCACCTCTGAACTTGGTAAATATCAATTAGTATCCAGTGTACTATCTCCTTTAGTCCCTCTACATTCGTTCCTCTAATCCTGTACTACATCCATTCCTCTCGCCTCATAGATTACTCCGACCCAGTGTTTCCACAGCTCGGTACCTTCGTACCTCCGGAGCACTGCTCTGCTTCAGGACTCCATAGTATACTCCAGTAGTATATAATCTGTACTTACTATCCTCATGTACTTCAGTCTGAATATTGACTTAGACAAACTCTTTCTATCTGACTCTGTCTGTCTCCTCATCCGATCTAGGCTTCGGACTTCGGCATTACCCTCGTTGTTGTTGTTGTCTATCTTGAGCTCATTGACATCACCAACGTCTCCAAGTTGCTCTGATCTGCTCCACTGTAAGATAATAGAATGGCTGGGAGGACTAAGGGTGTAAGACACACTTGCCCTGGGCCATCAAAGGGAAGAGGGGAGGCGAGGTACTTCGCTCCTAAAGGGACTCAAGGTAAGGGAGGAGTCGGGAGGAAGTCCAAAGCTGAAGGATTAAGTGTGGAGGATAGTCCAGGGAGCGACCGGAGCGTGAGACTGGAAGTCTGAGGAGTGCAAGATGAAGGGAACAAGAGCGGGATACGGTGACGGTGATGGTGAATGGTGCGGTAGACAGTGAACGGTACGAGGGACGAGTGGTTCGAACAGTTCGTGAATCCAACCAAAAGTGTGTTTCAAATCCTAAGTACAAGGCTTTATAGTCCGGGTATATCCGAGACTGTCAAACT
>JBBPQL010000609.1:0-20807 GCA_038092515.1 Boletus subparvulus | reverse complement strand
AATAATGCGGTCTTCGCAGTTCACCTGACTTGGAGCTGTGAGCCAGGCAACTCGATCACATTTGTGTGTGCATGGAGCCAACCTAATAATCCATGGTCTCATGGAAAGCAACACACATGCCTAGACAAGACTTGAAGCGGTTCGGAAGGTCGTCGGTGGCTCGAACTTCAAGTACCGACGAACAGAAAGACCGGTTTCTATTTTTGAAGTTTAGACTGGCGAGCAAATGTGAAGCGGCGAAGTTCAAGTTGAAGCTCACTCAATTTGATCAACCGTGTCAAAATGAACTGCCAAGTTCCAACCATCGACCAATCAAATTTGCGCGACGATCAGCTACCAGTGGTACAGACTCAGTGTTCGCTCGTTTTTCAAGGAATCGGGAATTTTCGTTTTTCGGCACGAACGGAATCCAAGTGGAACCTAATCAAGCACAGAAGAAGGGCTCGCTGTGTTCTGCGCTGAGCGGGGGCAGCAGCTTTTTTGATCAATCGATGCAATGGCCGACGAATGGCATGACTTGCGCTTTATTTTCACTCGACGGACTGTTTTTTACGACAACGCCATCGAGTTTCGTGATCCGTTGGAGGGTACTCTTTAATGGTAAGTGTGGTTTCAGCTCGATGTTGAATGGACGAAATCCAGAACTGGCCCTTTATCTTCATTGACTCCGACTTTAGACTTTCGCCGACAAATGCAAATGCCCCTCTTTGCGGAGACGATGATATGCTGTAGTGCCATTTGGGGGTTCTTATCCTATAGAACGAGAACACTACAACGGACTTCGTCTTGATGGCCGTGATACTGCGGCAGGGAACGTTAAAGAACACGAACACGCCGGGCACCAAGAAACGAACCGGTCCAGGCAACCGCCATCGCATTCACGATAGAAAGGAAGTTATAAGTGGTCACGAGGACCCTTGATTGCGTTCTTGAACCTTTCAGCCCATGCGTGTAGACTATCTCCAGAACATCTTCGGCTTACTCTCCCTGCTCTAAACACTCATACTACACTCTCCTCACAACTTGAATGTAGCATTCAGGCGTGGATCCGGGCACCCGATCTCACGCCGGGTACCATTATACAAGGTGACGCGCGCCTAAAGCTCACCGCAGGATGTATTACAGTCGAATCGGCCTCGCTTGGTCTCCGTTTCAAAGAACGATCCTTTGTGAAAGCGTCGTAAGTGACTCTTTCTCGTTCGCTATCCGCTTCCACCGGGACAGCACGGCGTGCTAACCGACGACGATCCATAGAAGCGATGAAACGGCCGACGAAGGAAGAGACCGTAATCGACATCTTTGATCCAGAGTGTGCCAGCCCTCCTTCGCCATGGGTTCTCCCGGCGCACGATACGCTCAATTGTAGTGTTGACATGGCATTCGAGGAGATCGTCGAGAACAGGGATATGTGGTTGGTTCGAGGAAGAGGAGCGTATCGTGTTTGAGTCGACACAAGCGATATGGAAGAGATGCACCCTGGTTCGGTCCGTGGAGGTGGCTCGAGATTTCGCGATTCTCGTCCCATCGACCAACTTTCATTCGGCGCTTGATTATCCCCATTCACGCGTTGGGTTGAGGAAGCGAGAGGTGCGCTCCAGGATAGGATAAACTAATGTTGACTGACTTTGCGTCCAGTTTGTCAATGTCGAGAGGATGTGCGAGTACTTTGTTCGCGTAGCATTTACGAACGGGACGACGGCCGAGACTCCAGCCGGATTCACAGTGTTCCACCCTGTGTACGATCCGCCGAGGAACGACATGGTGCAATCGAAGACGGTAAAACTCCAAACGAAAGCGCCGCTCGACGGAAGCCTCGTTGACAACGATCCCGTCGCAAATTACACCGCCGAGATCATCAGCAGGCGTGATGGTTTTGCATTCTCTCAAGGTAGTGCAGTTTGGTATCCCAACTGAGCCCCGTTCACCGGCAGGTTCCGACAACCAATTCGTCGAGGTCGTCATCACGCGCACAGGATGTGCTCGCGCCTTTGTCGAACCCCTCACGCTCCACCTCTGCATCGACTCGCAGCTCTCACCCAAATGGGCATCCGAATACACCTCGGACTCGACGAGCTCTGAGTGTCGCGATGTCGAAACCTATGGCACTATCGTCCGAGTCTTTTTTTGTAATCCGTCGTATATCATAGCTCGTCCGTGTTGATCTCATTTTTCTCCTAACGTTGTGTCCCTCTTTTCTAGGTACATCTCGTCGCCAGATCTTCATGTCGCTTAGTTTTATTTTCTAGTATCCAACGTACTCAGTCGTGTCCGATCCTAGCGGTCCTGACAAGAAAAGTCGTCGACGCGAACACTCATTGTCAGACACGTTTGACGTATGGGCGTATATATATATAGTTAGATTTAGGTATAACAACAGAGATGTAGTCTAGAGATTTGCTACACGGTTTGCAACAGAAAATGTCCGCGTCGATATATGTAAGTAATGTACCAGACTAGGAAACGAAAACGAAACGGGAATCCTGCGAGATTGCGATCAGAATACACACAGCAACAGAAAGCATCTTGACGAGATGGAGGCCGAAGGGGATATACACATTTTCGAGCTCCAGAAAGCTACAGGAGAGAGGGGGGAGGTCGGTCAGCGAGTGGTGATGTGAAGCGAAATGGAAGAATCCACGCGAGACGTCAAGTCGAACGATGCGACAATTACTCAGCGTATCACAATCTCTTGGGAATCGTCTTCTGACGAGGGTGGCGGAAACTGGATCTTCAGGGAAAGCAAGCCGTCTCGCATCTCGACGGTAAGGTCGTCGGGCTGCAACACGAGCGTCACGTGACATGTATCAACACCGAGGACAAGAGGACCAACGCACCGTTGTTTCACTCGGCACGACAAACGTGCGCGACATGTTACCCGATCTACGTTCTCTCAAAACATATCCATCGTCCGCAACGTCTTGAGGGGGTTTGGCGGTGACGACGACCTGCTTCACCCGATTCATGGCATTGGTCGAGAGGACGACGGTAACGTCGCTCTTGGATCGACCAGGGAGTTCACACAATGCAGTCAAGACGCTCGTCTCGCTATTGAAGTGTAGGTCTGTACGAATCACAACGTTGACGCTAGTGGCCGAATAACCAGGGTTTATCAACCCTCTGTGGCGGGGAACGCGTGAGCACCCTCGGCCACCAAGTAAACAAAACGCACTTGAACGTCGACAACATCTTTGCAGCGGCGGGGAGTCCCCTTGGTGTCGTCGTCGTCGCTGTTGCAGTTGCTGAGAGCGGGGCTGGCACGGCCGTGCTTGAGGACGACACTTGTCTTGAATATCTCACACTCTGGACGTCTTCAGGCTCTCTTCTGGATCTTGCAATGGCCACTCCCGCAGCACTCTGGGGACGGCGATATGGATGCACCGCAGCGCGGGGATCTGTATGCACAGGGGATATGCGTGCACGCACAGGGCCAATTGCCCCGTGAAACGCACCACTCGGGCCCGCAGACGGCGGACCAGAAGTAGGGCTAGCACTGGTTCCGACATGATATGCACGATTGGTATCAATCATGGGGGGTCTCATGTGCTCAGGCTGTAAGAGGGCCGGCAGGGACGCGTGTTGCAAACGCAGTTGCGGCTCATCACCCTCAACGACAGGACCAGAACCGGGACGTCTGGGGTTCTGGCTGTGCACAATAGGGACCTGTTCTTGAAGTTGCGCGGGAACATACGCGTCTTGGGTTCGTTCTGGCTGATGCTGAAGTGGATGTTGTAGAACTTGCTGCTCAAGTTGCTGTAGTTGTTGTTGCTGCTGTTGCTGTTGATGATGAGGGTCTCCGTCATCCCAACGATAGGACGTCTGAGGTGTTGCAGGCATTGAAGAGTGCCCAGGAATGAATGGGTATTGATACGACATGGAAAAAAAAGGGGAATCTGAGGGCTATTTTCGCATCCCGCCTTTTTATAGCCGCGCCTTCGTCCCCGTGACTCAGCACCAATCGGGACCCGAACGTCGGACCTCGGTAGACTTTATAGGACCCTGAAACTGCCTTCCCGCCGCCCTATCCCCGATTGTCCCATTGTTTAGGGTACATAGTAGAGCTCGTCTGGCGTCGAAAAACATGTCGCTGGCCAAACAAAAATTCTCTCTGTTCCTCCCTTTGTATCCTCGACGACAGCGGCAGCAAATGTCGCGAGGCACAGCCATTGACACTACCGGGCCAGACTCGGTGGCTGTGTCGTACCCCATTGTATTGTTCGACTCATATGGCAGGCAGTGGCGAAGCTGATCGCGACGGTGACCCCTGTCCGTATGTGTCCACAAGTTTGAACAGATTCCAATATTATACATACATACATACATACATACATACATACGAGAAGGCAAAAACGAACACCTACCGCTCCTCGTCGACGTTCTCCGACACCTGGACTGGCCTCGTCGCCGTCGACGACGCGACACCCCGACTATCCGCCCTCGACCTCGACCTCGGCACCAACGTCCCCGTCTCTGCGATCCTCCCCCCACGTTCCACACTGTCCCTTCGACTCCCACTCCTTCCGTTCCCCCACCTCGTCCCCCCCGCCGCTGACGCCCCAGTACCAGCACCCATCCCACTCTCCACCCCAGCGGGCACCCACCCACGCGACCCCCGTCGACTCAACGGCTCCACGGGCGACGTGCTCTCCCGCTGCGGCAAATACGACACCACAGGCGACCCATACGACGACGACAACGACGGCGGCGGCACGCTCGGATACGTCAACGCATGCACCCCCGACACCGCAGACGGCGGCCCGACCCCTCCCGAGTGCACCGACGACGACGACGGCGGCGTCGTCAACTGCGTCCCATTGCTCAACACGCTGCTCCCCGCAGGCGCGACGGGCGAGAACGGGAACTCCATCGACGAGGGCGAGTGTGAGAGCGGCGTCGTTGTCTCCGACGACGTGCTGTTCAGCGGTCGACGGATCGAGGACGACGGTCGTGGAATCGGCACGCCGTGCGACGGAATAGGCACCGCGTGCGTCGTCGCAGGCCGCGCAGCCGGATACCCCACCGACGTCATCGTCGGCGACGACAGCCCAGACGTCGACCGCCGATGCGTCGGCTGCGAAAACGGGTCGACAGGCGTCAACCCCACCAAATTGTCCACCGACAACCCGAGCTGCCCATCCCCATCAGCACACCCCAAACGACCAAACGACCACGACACACTCACCCGCCTTCGCAACTCCAACAACTCCTCCCGATAAATATCGTTCAACCGCGAAATCCGCACGTAGTCACGCTCGGTATCCACCAACCGCGTACGCAACTGCTCGTTCTCCCTTCGCATCGCTTCCAGCATGACGTCGACGCTCGGCGCCGTCGGGTCGTGTCTGCTCAGCACCGGCGCAGCCGTCGTAACCCCGTTGCCATTGGCGTGCTCCGCCCCACTAACACCAGCTTGCGCCGCCTGTCGCCGCAGGGCCGAGATCTCCCGGTTCAGCCGATTCACGTGCGACTCGCTCTCAGCCTCGAGTGCATTCTCGAGTTGAATCTTTTCCTCCCGGAGCTAACCCCACGATGCCGTCAGAACCCGAGGAGAGGGGGAAAAAAAAGGAGACGAAAAAAGCACCTGCTCCAACTTGCGCGACAGCACGTTGATAATCCGCTCCTCCTCCGCCTCGTACGCATTGATCAACGTCTCCTCCCGCTTCAAATGATTCGTCGGACTCGCAGTGGAGAACCGACGGATGGGCGAGTCAGACATGGGCGCCCCTCTCTTTTGTCGTCGTTGTAGCCCGTAGGTTTCTTGTAAGTACGACGTCGCAATGGAATCGTCTGCGCTGACTCGAGTGGCTCGTTCGTGGGTAAAGTCAGAGAGTTGGCGTTGTGGATCCAACGACAGTGGCAACCAACAACTTGAAAGAGGAGCGTCGTTACCAATCCGCCGGAGCCGGATTCCGCTCCAGCCCGCCACCCGACGCCACACCCTTTCAAAGGGACACCAGTAACATGTCAAACGACCATCTTTACATTGAAATTAAAAAAGGGGGGGAGAAAAGTGAACAAGAAACCGTCGACCGTCTAAAAATCATACCCCTCCACCTTGAACGTCTTCCCATACTGCAAAAACCCGTCCATAATCTTGAGCACCGGATCCGGAAGACCCATGCTGAGCAACGTGAACGCAATCTTGGCATGTCCATGGATCTGACCCAGCTTGAAAAACGACCGCGCGATCAACGTCGGGTACTGTTTGCAACGTCAGCGATCCCCTCCACAACCGAAACGCAAACACCCACCGTCATCTCGGTGTAATCCGCATACTGATACGCAGCCACCCGTATCGCCGTCTGAATCGTCCGCGTAATGTCCCCCTCCTCGGCATACATCTCCAACAGCTTGGCCCACGGCTTTTGCGCGTACCGCGACGCGTCGAGACAGCGCTGATACGCTTCCTTGGCTTCTTCCTTGTGATGCAATCGCAACGCCAGATCACCCAGAATCTCCCATTCAAGACCCGTCTTGCGGTACGCGACGTGTTGCGTTTTGAAATGGGCGACTTCGGCACGAAAGATGGTCCAGACGCGCAGGTCCTGGAGCGTGGTCAGGCTCGAAACACGGTGCCAAGCTAGGGGATTGACGTACCTCGTAGAGAACCATGAACAGGTTATCCAACCACCGTTCACACAACCGCTTGTTCGTAAACGAAAACGCGTCCTGGCCCCCGCTCGAAGTCTCCGCCGCTTCCTGGTCCACAGCGGCAGCCACCACAGGCCTCTCCAACGTCGGACTCGTCACCCCATGCCCATTCTCCCCATTCTCCTTGCCAACTACCTCCTCACCATTCGCAGCAGCCGCAGCCAACTCCCGCTCGATATCCGACTCACTCGACACCTTGATGATCGGAATGCTGTTCGACGCGCCAAACGGCCCCTCGGACGCCCCCGACTCCTGCGGACTATGCACAGCCCGCGTCGACGCATCGTCGTCGGCCCCACCCCGCCCGCTCGTGTCGACCGCCCCCAGTCGCACCACCGTCCCGTCCTCGTGTATCAACACGTCCCCTTGGCCGTTCCCCTGCGATCCGAAACCATACCCGCTCCCCGTCAAGCTGTGCAGATCTCCTTGCGACTTTTGCATCCGATACTCTTCCTCCATGACGAACACGGCACTCCGGGTCTTCAAGAGCTCGTCCCATCCAATCTCGGAGACGAGGCGCGTAAGGAGGGAATAAGCGCGTGCCCAGGTGCCCCGGAGACCGGGTGCTGGGAGGCGTAAGAGGGCAGGGTCAGCCTAGATACGAACGTGGGCGTGAGACATGATCATCAGTATATCGAAAAACGTACCTCGTCGTCCTCCGTCTTTTGTTTCTCCGGCAAAATATCACTAATCTGGCGTTTAAACGGGAGATGCACGCGCGACGTCTGAACCGGCCGATGTACGTCCTTGCCATTGTACGTAAACATGGGGCACGAGTTGAGCGTGAGCAATGCCTTGAACCGCGTCACCCACGAGGTCAGAGACGACACAGCAAAGAGGACACACCGACTCGTAGTCCTTGGCATCGATATACAACTCTGTCAGCTTCTCCCACGTCACAAACTCGCTCGGCGCACAATTGACCGCCTCCCTGGCGAGTTTGAGCGCCCACTCCGCTTTACCTTTGGACCGCAGGAAATCGCTCTGGACGTGCAAGAGCGTGTACGAATGGGGCGTGTGTTTCATCGCCGCCGACATGATCTGGACCGCCTTGACTTCTTCGTCTGCGTGGCACGGTCAACACGCATACAGACACGGACCAGGGGGGACGCACTCATCCCAATGTAACTCTTGGCCAACAACGACGCCACCTCGGGTTCTCTGACCGCCAGCTTTTCAAAGAGATTGGCCGCTGGTTGATACCGTCCGCTCGCACCGAAATATTTCATCACGCCCGCCGTGAGATGGTTCGAGACGACCGTGGCGACTTGGATCTCGGGATCCGAGCCGACTTGCCAGCCTGTATGCGAGCTGAGAGCGTGCGTGCGTCAGAAAAGGATCGCCTCACCTTTCATAAACAACGCCTCGACCGCCTGTAAGAATCTCACTTCTCCCTCGCCCGTCGTGATGGGATCCAGCTTGCGATACGCATCCAACCAATACGTCGGATCGTCCGAATACAAGATCGCGCGGAGCAGGGCAGAGACGTACGTTTCTTGCCACATCTCTGGAGTCGCTTCGTGTCTGCCAGCACGTCAACGCAACGCAATGCAAAAAATACAAGAACGTACCGCTCCCCACGCAAGTCAACCACATACGTATGCACCCCGCCCGGAATCTTGACGTCCACGCGCACGTCCACCCTCGAGAACGCATTGAAGCAGCAATAACACCCGTTCCGCACTTTCCACACCGGCCCCTTGGAGAACCACGCCGAGTTGTCTTCGATGGCGTACGTGAGCGAGTTGATGTAGGCCGCGAGCGAGGCCGAGGAGCTCGCGTCGACCCCAGAGACAAAGTGGAAGGAGCCTAGCTGGATGCAAGTTAGCCATCATGCGAGGCCCCGCGGGCCATGTTTACTCACATCCCGCTGACCGGTCCTCCCCGTACTTTTGACTACATGACACAAATCCGGCGGACCGAGTTCGCGAAAGGTCGCTGCGAGGAAACGTCGTGACCGTTTGCCGAGGCCGAGATGAAAAGACGTACCTAGACTTTCGGTGCGCGCCGTCAACGCTTCCCCAATTTCGACCTAAAAAAAGAGGGTGAACGCTAGCACGACGCCCGACGATCGGTATCTCACTTCAAACAACTCTGGAACGTCCTTGAACGACGCATCCGCCATCGTCGTGACGCGCTACAAGTGTGGAGCGGAGCGATTGATCAAGATGGGTTATTTGTTTCCAAGGCCGTCACCAAACAACAAAGTGCGTGAGATTCTACTCGATTTCAATTCTGCTATGTACAATTCCAAACAAGACAGTAAAAGGACAGACTAGTGTGTGACAAGAGGGTAAGTAGCAACGACCTTGGAGCGACAAACGTGTACAATAGCGGGCGCAGGAATATTCAGTCTGCGCATGTATAGTGAGCCAAGCAGCGAACAGACGAGTGGGGATAAGAGACATTAAATGGGTAAAAAAGGAACGTGGGCGTGGGGGAAAACGAAACCGACTGCATACAACTTTATTTCTTGTTCAACGTCAAACTTCTCATCGATTCTTCCAAAATGTCCGTGAGCGCGCACGAGGGCTTGTCCGTCTTTGCGGACGAAGAGGGTGCAGGTGCATCGACATCGACGACCTTGACGACGGCGCTGCCATCGAGCACCTTGCGCACCTTTTCTGCGTCCCATTGTCTGGTCGCAGAGGGATGGGCGGGGGAGCCAGAAAAGGCCTCCCAGAATGCGCTGCCGAGCTTGCTGAACAGTGTCTGGCTCGCGATGGCGGCGGCGGCAGCCTGTTCCTTTGACGGCAGCTTTGGGGAGGCAGGCGGTGTCGGGTAAGCCCTTGACGGGCTGAAAAAGTGGGGCTTGAGATTGCCAGCCAGGCCGTGGGGCGGTGTATATGGCTGCGGATGTGGCTGTGACTGCTGTGCAGCCATTTTCCCCCAGAGCTGCATGCGATAGGCGTCGAGGGTCTTGAAGGTAAAGGGGTTGACGTCGGCAAAGGAGTCGAATGCGCCGAGGCCATGGGCGATGGACGGGTTGAGGTTGGAGAGTGCAGGGTTGATATTGGCGGAGCCTTTTTTCTCGACGAGACCACGGTACGACGAGTTGAGGGAAGGGTTGAGGTTCTCCTGGAGGACACGGGAGCGGACGGTCTCTTCGTAAAAGATGGATGGCTTGAGGATGGGGCTGGAAGCGAGGGCGGCGATAGGGGGGACGAATGTGGCGTGCACGGGAGTGACACCCATGCCACCGAGGCCGCCCCAAAATGCACGGTTGCTGAGCCTGGGAGAGGTGGGGAGGTCCTTCTGTGTGTTTGGGGTGACGACGGGGGAGGATGTGGCGGGGATGGGGGTGAGAGGGGGAGAGGCGGGAACGGGCGGCAGCTCGGCGGGGGGTGGGAGGTCCGGGAGGGCACGGCCCTCGAGGAGACACTTTTTGAGGGCGGAAATCTCCTGGCGGAGGGCGATATTCTCAGACTTGGAAGAGCCGAGTTCCGAGCGGATGGCATCGATAAGACGATCACGCTCGGCGATGTCGCCCTCGAGGGTGGTGATGTACTCTGCACGGAGGCGGTGAGCTCACGCGGGCGCGGGACACGGGAGACCACACCTTTGCGACGAACACGGAAGTTGCGGGCACTGATCTTGTTCCGCAGCTGGCGCTTCTCCTTGCTGGACATTTTCTTGTACTCCTCCGGGCTCGGGCGCCAGTCCTCTGGCTCGAGGATGCGGAGGGGCGCCGCGTCCTTCTTTGCCCTCGACTCCTTGTTTTCCTTCTCTGGGAGGGGCGCCTTCTTTATGCCGCCCGACATGACGGTGCCCTTGCGGTTGGGGCGGGGCTTTGCGACTGCGGCGAGGTCGTCGCTGTCGCTGTCGTCGTCGCCAAAGTCGGAGAAGGCCTTTGAGGTAGCGGGTGTGCCGACGAGCTGGGGATCGATGGCGAACATGGGCAGCGGGGAGTGGGAGGCGGTGGAGGAGGCGGCGGCGGGGGAGGCTACGGGAAAGTCGTAGGCATGGGGCAGCTTGGAGAAGTCGTCGTCGAGGAAGAGGGAGAAGAGCGGGTCTTCGGAGGGGGCGGCATCGAGGTTGAAAAAGTCGTCGATCTCGAGCATGATGGCAGTCGACTATCGAGTCTTAATGACGCGGCCACACAACAACACAAACTCGGTCATTCCCGGATTACATAACTACGAAAACAGCTTGTTCACAGACGTGTTCCCCTCCTGCTGCTTCTTCAGCACCTTGGCGATCGCGAACTCAAAGTCCTCCTGCGTAACGTGCTGCCGTCGCTCCCGCAGCGCGTACATCCCTGCACTGTATTAGACACACCCCTGCCCAGCAATATACACTCACCCGCTTCCGTGCAGATGCCCCGCACCTCGGCACCAGAGCACTGCCCCATCTTCTCCGCCAGCGCCTTGAGATCGATCCCGCGTTGCAGCGACATCTGCCCGCAATCAGCAACGCACAGCACACACGCGTGACGCCCACCTTGCGCGAGTGGATCCGCAGAATGCTCACGCGCGCCTCCGGTCCCGGCGGCGGAAACTCGATCTTCCGGTCAATCCGGCCCGGTCGCAGCAACGCAGAGTCCAGAATATCTGCCGCCACGTCAGTCCAGCCCCGACCAGCCCTGCCAGCTCACCTATCCGGTTCGTCGCCATGATCACCTTGATGTTCTTCGTCGCCTCGAACCCGTCCAGCTGGTTCAGCAGCTCCAACATCGTCCGCTGCACCTCCGAGTCGCCCCCTCCCGACCCGCTCTCCCCCCTCGAACTCCCGATCGAGTCAATCTCGTCCATGAAAATAATACTCGGCGCGTGCTCCCGCGCCATCACAAACAGCTCCCGCACCATCCGACTCCCCTCTCCAATATACTTTTGCACCAGCTCCGACCCAGACACCCGTATGAATTTGCAGTCCGTGTGATGCGCCACCGCACGCGCCAGCAGCGTCTTCCCCGTCCCCGGCGGTCCGTACAGCAGTACACCCTTGGGCTGCGCGATCCCGAGCGCCTCGAACAGCTCCGGGTGCTTCACCGGCAACTCGATCACTTCCTTGATCTCCTTGATTTGCTTGTCCAGCCCCCCCACCATCTCGTACGTACTGTCTGGCACCTTCTCCACCATCATCAGCGACACCAACGGGTCCACCTTGTTCGGTAAAATCTTGTGAATCGTGTAGCTGTCCGATCGGAGCGCGACCCGCAGTGACGCCGTGAGCGACGCAACGTCGATCTCAGAGTCAAAGTCGACGACTGCAACCGCAATGTGAGGTATCACAACATTAAACGCACTCCATACGTACTGTACTTTCCCTCGGGCTGCACCTTGACCAACACCTTTTTCTTGCCCATGACCTTGACGATCTCGCCGACGTAGCTCGCCGGCTCGTGAAGCAGCTGCAACTCTTCCCGGAGCAACCTCACTACGACACCGTTCGTCACCCACTCGTGCACAGGGAGGACCGCACGTACCTCGCGCGTTGAGCGCATTCCGCTGTGCCTCCAAACGGCGTAGGTTCTGTGTCTTTTGGTTGATCAACAGCTCGGAAGCTTCGATCTTGGCTTGGTAGTACGACTGAACGCCGACGGCCGGTTTCTGTGGTCGAGTAGGGACGGGCATAGTCGTAGTGGTATAAAAGTAAAATGTGGACGCGCTTGCGTCACGATGCGTAAACCCGAATTCCCACGGTCCATCCGCACAGACCGTAATACAAAGGCTATTGGTAGGCTATTCGTGCGCGAAGCATGTCGTCAAAAGAACGACGAGTCACAACAGACATGTCCGGGACGTGATTTTTCGTCGTCAACCCAACGGTACGTACCCTCCGAATACGAACTTGCAACGTCATAGTACGTCCATCGAGGCGTGAGCTGAGTGCCTCGCTCCGACTGTAACTACAATGCCCACACCGAAACGCGAGCGAGCCCACATCCCGAGGTCAGTTCAGTGACGAGACTACATCTTCGAGTCGCGACCAATCTCACAACCAACGCGCCAACGCACACATCCTTCCCCGTTGACAGTGGCCGACCTCGTCGGTAGATCCCATCGAAAGCACGAATCTGCACGATAGAGCACGCAAGCGGCAGTAATGACTGTGCACAGCCGCTACTCGCGGGGAGTTTGCCACGACCAGACCCGAAACGAGCGAATGCCAATAGGTTGCTCTTCGAATAAATGAAACGCTCTTGCTGCACGCTCACCACGGGCAAAATTCAATTACAATTCCAGACACGACACGGTTACATGACTAGGACGCAACAGGCAACATCAAAGACGACGGCGATATCGTACATGCTTTACGGGGCTCAGTAACAGGGGACTTGGAGACTATTCAGCCATCTTCTGGCCTTCCTTCTCAAAGGCTTGCTCTTCGAGAATGGTGAAGGCACTCTCGAGATATCGACCGGGAATCCAGGGCTGAGATGCGTGTCAATAACGTAAACATTGAATACATAGTAGCAGAGACATACAAGGTTGTCAGAAACCATCAATGGATGGGCGCGCTCCTCCAAGGCTTGCTCGTTGACAACTTCAGAGGCATCATACTTCCAGAACAACCCGAGGACCCATTTCTGAAAGTCTCGTGAGAGGGAATCTTGTACATCAACAGATACATACAGGGGGCGGTTCGAAGGTAGACATTGTATGCGTATACAGCAAGAGATATCAGGCGGTGGTGTTTATCTGGGGACAGTTAGATTCATCATGATTTGCAGCCTATCTTATATACCCTCTCGTGGAACAAACAAAGAACCACACTGCAGTTTGCGGCGTAGTGACCCCTCGACTTATTGGATAACAGCGAGTCGTGCACGATCGTTCTATTGTTCCGTATCTTCACGCTGAATAAAGGTCTTTCGTCATGGTGTTTGGGGTACCCAAGCACTTGATCAAAAGAAATGCCCAACTTGAATGTGCCCTCTTGTGGTATGGCAGAAAGTGTATTCAAGCTTTCCGAGGAACGGAGGAAATGAAACTTACGATACGTGGGCGCTGATCGGCGGACGGGGCAGTGAACCTGGTTTCTAGATACCGTAATTGGCGTCGATAACACGAGGGCGAAACTGAAACGTACCGAACACGACGAAGGGAGTGGTATCGCCGCGATCCAACATGGTCTGAGCGGGATTGTCCTCCAAGGAGGTTGCTTCCAACGCGTGAACATGCACTACTGCAGTAGTAGAGCCTGCGGACGGTCAGTGTCAATTTCGCCACTCAAGCTCCGATAGGATATCATCTCTGCTACTCGGCTTCCTCTTCTGTGGCGCTCAAATCAATGCGCACGGTCCAAACTCGCTTCCCGTGATCACTGTCTCCGCATCAGGACGCAAATAGAACAGAATCTTTGCCAAGGCGAGCAGCGGCGACCTTGAGGTAAATTGAATTCTTCTCAATTTGTACAGCTTGTAATGCGGCGTTCGCAGGAGCCCATCTAGATACATTCTCGAGTTTTGTGCTTTATGAGTATGCATGGCTCAAAACAAGCCTCCTATCATGGCTTCCGCCACGACCGACCGTGTAGTCTGAGCCAACCTTCAAGTGGAAGAAATTTGGGCGGCAAATAGTTGCTGTTTGCAAGGAAAGTCGATCGTCCCATGTCCCTAGCATTTCGTAACATTGTTGCACTCACTCGCCCTCGGCCATGACCCGATTTGGATTTCGACTGGGTGCGGTGCAATCCAGCGAAAAAGTAATAGCTGAACGCATGTCCTCCGTGAAGGGCCTGCTGGGGCTTACCGATCGTTGAGCTGGTTGTTCGCGACGGGTCTGCTGGATGTCTGGAATGCGGATGGAGCGAAAAAGCGTCGTACTGTTGTCTACGTGGTGAAACCGTTGAGCCAACCTTCTTTTGTGGTTGTTGTGGGGTCAACTTGGTCGGGCCCAGAGATCAGCAAACGGATCTACCATCGTGTTGCTGACAATGTACCTGCGTAAACCTGAATTCCCACGGTCCATCCACTCGTCCGCAACATGTCGCGAAACGAAACAACTCAACGCCGAGCTATCGAGGCGTGAGTCTAAGCAGCTACTGTACAACAACGACCACACTGAAACGTGGGTGGGGCCGCATTCCGAGGTCGGTTCAGTGACGAGACTACATCTCGTCTGGCAGTTCGAGTTCGCGGCCACAATCCCACAACTAGCGTACATATCATTCCCCGTTGACAGTGGCCGACCTCGCCAGCCACACTCGTCGAAAGCACGCACACCGCCTCTCACGCTGGACCACGAAAATCGCAGACACTGGTATATGCACTCCCGGCAAAACGTCCACCCCGAACCCGAAACGAAGGTCGGATATCGAACACGCGACCGAAGATGCGAATGCCTTTTTCGCACGCCACGCGCGCGCAATCCCTCTCGATCGAAGCGGCCTCGTCGTTTGCCTCGCTCCGGTTTACACAGAGCCAGCCGAACGTGGGCGGGGCTTCGACGCCCACCTCATCGAGCAAGGTGCACGAGGATGAGTTCGTCGACGCGGAGACGGAGTTTGGAGAGTACGGTCTCTGTGATCCAGGAGGCGTTGGATGGCAAGGATTTGGAGGCGATGGCGGGCGAGGGTATGGGTGCCGTGGCGGTGGGTCGAAGGGGTCCGGGTAGGGAGTAGCACGATGGATGGATGTGGGGTATGCACTTTAATTCACTTTTAGTGTTTCATGTTTTTTCAAGCACAAACTTGCACGATAGAGTGCACAAGCGGGAGTAATGATTGTGTTAGACGTTGGCGAGTACACTCGAGGGGAGTTCGCTACGACCAGAGAACCAAGTACCAAATACGAATACGTTGCTCCGAGTCTTCGAATAACGACAAGCTCTTGCTGCACATTCATCATGGGCAAAACTCAACTACAATTCCAGACACGACACGGTTACATGACTAAGACACAACAGGCAACATCAAAGACAACGGTGATATCGTACATGCTTTACGGGGCTCAGTAACAGGGGGCTTGGAGACTATTCAGCCATCTTCTGGCCTTCCTCTTCAAAGGCTTGCTCTTCGAGAACTGTGGAGGCACCCTCGAACCAGTGCCAGCGGATCCAGCCCTCAGGCTGCGATGGGTGTTAATAAAGTAAGTATTGGGTATTAGCAGAGACATACAGGTTGGTCAGAAACCATCAATGGATGGGTACGTTCCTCCAAGGCTTGCTCGTTGACAATTTCAGAGGCACCACAGTTCCAATTAGTGCCAAAACTATACCAATTCTGAAAGTCTCGTGAGAGGGAATCTTGCACATCAACAGATACGTACGGGAGGCTGTTCGAAAGTGGACATTGTATGCGTATACAGCAAGAGATAGTAGACGGTGGTGTTTATCTGGGGACAGTTAGATTCGTGATGATTTCCAGCCTATCTTATATACCCTCTCGCGGAACAAATAAAGGACCACACTGCAGTTTTCGGCGTAGTGACCCCTCGACTTATTGGATAACAGCGAGTCGTGCACGATCATCATGACTTCACACTGAATAAAGGTCTTTTGTCATGGTATTTGGGGTACCCAAGCACTTGATCAAAAGAAATGCCCAATGTGCCCTCTTGCAGTTTGGCAGAAGGTGTAATCAAGGTTTCCGGGGAACGGAGGAAATGAAACTTACGATACGTGGGCGCTGATCGGCGGATGGGGCAGTGAACATGGTTTCTAGAACAATGTACCATAATTGGCGTCGATGACACAAGGGCCAAACTGGCACGTACCGAACACGACGAAAGGAGTGGTATCGCCGTGATCCAACATGGTCTGAGCGGGGGGGATTGTCCTCCAAGGAGGTTACTTTCAACGCGTGGACACCCAGTGCTGTAGTAGTAGAGCCTGCGATTAGTCAGTGTCAATTTCGTCACTCGAGCTCTGATAAGGGTACTACAACTCGGCTTCCTCTTCTGTGGCGCTCAAATCAATGCGCACGGTCTAAACTCGCTTCCCGTGATCATTGTCTCCGCATCAGGACGCGAATAGAACAGAATCTTTGCCGAGGCGAGCAGCGGCGGCCTTGATGTGAACTGAATAGTTACGTTCTGGTAGGGGCTTGTAATAATGCGGCGTTCGCAGCTCACCATACTTGGAGTTGTGAGTTTCTGCTATATGAGTACTATGCATGGCTGCGCATGGTTAAAAACAAGCCTCCTTTCATGGCTGCCGCCACGACCGACCGTGTAGTCTGAGTTAACCTCCAAGTGGAAGAAGTTTGGGCAGCAAATAGTTGCTGTTTGCAAGGAAAGTCGATCGTCCCATGTCCCTATCATTTCGTAACATTGTTGTGCTCACTCGTCCTCGACCATGGTTATATTGGATTTCGACTGGGTGCGGTGCAATCCAGCGAAAAAGTAATAGCTGAACGCATGTCCTCCGTGAAGCCTGCTGGGGCTTATCGATCGTTGAGCTGGTTGTTCGCGACGGGTCTGCTGGGTGTCTGGAATGTGGATGGAGTCCAAAATTTTGTGGTTGTTGTGAAGTCGATTTGGTCAGGTCCCAGAGTTCAGCAGTGCGTAAACCTGAATTCACACGGTCCATCCACTCGTCCGCAACATGTCGTGAAACGAAACAACTCAACGCCGAGCCACGACAGACATAAATCGTCCGTGATTTTTCGTCGTCGACCAACGGTACGTATTCTCACAACGAACTTGATCCACGTCCATCGAGGCATAAGTCTAAGCAGCTGGGTGCCCCACTGTAACGACAACGACCACACCGAAACGTGGGTGGGGCCGCATTCCGAGGTCGGTTCAGTGACGAGGCTACATATTGTCTGGCAGTTCGAATTCGCGGCCGTAATCCCACAACTAGCGTACATATCATTCCCCGTTGACAGTGGCCGACCTCGCCAGCCACACTCGTCGAAAGCACGCACCTCCTCTCACGCTGGACCACGAGAATCGCAGACACTGGTATATGCACTCCCGGAAAAACGTCCGCCCCGAAACGAAGGTCGGATATCGAACACGCACGCCTGCCGCCCGACCGAAGATGCGAATGCCTTCTTCGCACGCCACGCGCGCGCAATCCCTCCCCGAGATCTCCCTGTCCACCTCCGGGGTCGATTGAAGCGGCCTTGTCGTCTGCCTCGCTCGCGTTTTCATAGAGCCAGTCGAACGTGGGCGGGGCTTCGGCGCCCACCTCATCGAGCAAGGTGCACGAGCATGAGTCCGTCGACGCGGAGACGGAGTTTGGAGAGTACGGTCTCTATGATTCAGGAGGCGTTGGATAGCAAGGATTTGGAGGCGATGGCGGGCGAGGGTATGGGTGCCGTGGTGGTGGGTCGAAGGGGTCCGGGTAGGGCGTAGCACGATGGATGGATGTAGAATATGCACTTTAATTCACTTTTAGTGTTTCATTGCACAAACTTGCAGGATAGAGTGCACAAGCGGGAGTAATGATTGTGTTAGACGTTGGCGGGTACACTCGAGGGGAGTTCGCTACGACCAGAGAACCAAGTACCAAATACGAATACGTTGCTCCGAGTCTTCGAATAACGACAAGCTCTTGCTGCACGCTTACCATGGGCAAAATTCCACTACAATTCCAGACACGACACGGTTACATGACTAGGACACAACAGGCAATTCATCAGAGACGACGGTGATATCGTACATGCTTTACGGGGCTCAGTAGCAAGGGGCTTGGAGACTATTCAGCCGGCTTCTGGTCTTCCTCCTTAAAGGCTTGCTCTTCGAGAATTGAGGAGGCATCCTGGAGCCAGTAGAAGGGGGTGTCGACCGTCCACCACTGAGATGGGTGTCAATGAAGTAAACATTCAATAGTAGCTGAGACATACAATATTGGCAGAAACCTTCAATGGATGGGCACGCCCCTCCAAGGCTTGCTCGTTGACAATTTCAGAGGCACCACAGCTCCAATTAGTGCCAAAACTATACCAATTCTGAAAGTCTCGTGAGAGGGAATCTTGTACATCAATAGATACATACGGGAGGCTGTTCGAAGGTGGACATTGTATGCATATACAGCAAGAGATAGCAGACGGTGGTGTTTATCTGGGGACAGTTAAATTCGTCATGATCTGCAGCCTATCTTATATACCCTCCCGTGGAACAAACAAAGAACCACACTGCAGTTTGCGGCGTAGTGACCCCTCGACTTGTTGGATAACAGCGAGTCGTGCGCGATCGTTCTATTGTTCCGTGTCTTCACGCTGAATAAAGGTCTTTCGTCATGGTGTTTGGGGTACCCAAGTACTTGATCAAAAGAAAATCCCAATGTGCCCTCTTGCGGTATGGCAGAATGTGTAATAAAGCTTTCCGGGGAACGGAGAAAATGAAACTTACGATACGTGGGCGCTGATCGGCGGATGGGGCAGTGAACCTGGTTTCTAGAACAAGGCGTCGATAACACGAGGGCCAAACTGGCACGTACCGAATACGACGAAAGGAAGTGGTATCGCCGCGATCCGCATGGTCTGAGCGGGGGGGAATGTCCTCCAAGGAGGTTTCTTCCAACGCGTGGACACGCCGTGCTGCAGTAGTAGAGCCTACGATCAGTCAGTGTCAATTTCGTCACTCAAGCTCTGATAGGGGCACCACTACTCGGCTTCCTCTTCTGTGGCGCTCCAAACTCGCTTCCCGTTGTCACTGTCTCACTCTCCGCAGCAGGACGCGAATAGAACAGAATCTTTGCCGAGGCGAGCAGCGGCGGCCTTGGGGAAAACTGAATAGTCACCTTCTGGTGAGGGGCTTGTAATAATGCGGCTTTCGCAGCTCACCTGAGTTGGAGTTGTGAGTTTGTGCTCTATGAGTATGCTTGGCTGTGCATGGCTCAAAACAAGCCTCCTGTCATGGCTTCACCACGATCGACCGTGTAGTCTGAGCCAACCTCCAAATGGAACAAATTTGCGTGGTAAACAGTTACTGTTTGCAAGGAGAGTCGATCGTCCCATTGACATGTCCTCATCATTTCGTAACATTGTTGCGCTCACTCGCAAGATTGATCCAATTTGGATTTTGGGCACGGTGCCATCCAGCGAAAGGGTCACAAGCTGCTGAACGCATGTCCTCCGTGAAGCCTGCTGGGGCTTACCGATCGTTGAGCTGGTTGTTCGCGACGGGTCTACTGGATGTCTGGAATGCGGATGGAGTCGAAAAAGCGTCGTACTGTTGTCTACGTGGTGAAACTGTTGGAGTCAACTTTCTTTTGTGGTTGTTGTGGGGCCAACTTGGTCGGGCCCAGAGATCGGCAAACGAACTTTCAGACATCCAGCTGCAAAAAGCGAAGTGAAGTGGGAGGATTGACGGAATGATTGGGTAAGGTGCGACACATAAGGCGTAAGCATTTGCAGCGGACGCACTTCAAGTTGCTCGGTGCGTAATCCTGAATTCCCACGGTCCATCCACTGGGATCGTCCGAAACGATGAACACTACCAAGACTCGTCATGCGCGAAACATGTCGTCAAAAGAAACAACTGAACGACGAGCCTCGACAGACATGTCCAGGACGTGATTTTTCGTCGACCCAACGGTACGCACCCTCCGAACACACAGCAGAACGTGAAGCAACGTCGTGGTCACCGCGTCCTGGAGTCCATCGAGGCGTGAGCTGAGTACCCCCCCCCTCCGACTGTAACGACAACTACCACCGAGACGTGGGTGAGGCCTTGAGGTTGCATTTCGAGGTCAATTCAGTGACGCAACTACATCCCCCCTTTTCTGAGTTCGAGTCGCGGCCGTGCTACACCCACCTACAAACCAACGCGACCCGACGTGTTCCTCCCCGGAAAGTGGGCGAATTTGCCAGTCGCACTCGTCGAAAGTACACACACCGCCTCTCACGCTGGATCTACCACGAGAACCGCAGATTCTAGCATATAGTGCATTCCCAGAGAAACGTATGCCTCGTCACGCAAGATAGGCGTCTCCCCCCTCAAGCGGACGAACACAGCACGACTTGGAGCCCGCACACCCATCACCAGCCTCGACAACGTGCGTCAATCGGACCAACGGCATCTCTGAATGTATCGCGAAAGGTGTCATCGTCGATGGTCTAGATTAGCCATTGGTGAAGCCAGCCCTCTATACGCACGTATTAGTGTAATGGCAACGTCCGCTTTAATCCAACCATGTATAAGCATTTTCCACTGGGAAGGCCCTGGGTTACTTCAGGGCGCCCAAAGGCAATGAATTACAAAAAGAGGAACGGCTTGCCCAGTTTTATCAAGTCCCCAAGTAAAGGACCCAGATTCCCATGCT
>JBBPQL010000608.1:0-20839 GCA_038092515.1 Boletus subparvulus | reverse complement strand
TAAATTGGGGTCAAATAAGTGTCCCAATGACATGTCATTTTGAAATGACTGCCATTTCATCAGATCTTATCCAAATCTCTTAACCATTGCATCCATAGCAAGCCAGGAGTAGGTACCCCATTTGATATACTCATATGTTAGCGCCCAGGTTAGATGCGGTTAGGGGTTATCGACTTTAGTGAAAAACATGCAAACATTGGGACACTTTTTTGAGCCACTGTATATGGTATTGGCTCCACTATTGAGCAAGGCCTTAGTTTCCATGAAACACTGGATATGGCAACTAGGGGAGATTTCTATGGTCAAGGTTATGTCTTGATTACTGAAAGAGTGAATACAAGCATTGTCTGGGATTGAGCTAGAGGTGTGAGTATAAGTGGAATTAAGCACCACTTTGGAGCCCTGGCCAAGCTCCAATTCAATTGGAGACCCCACTTGACTATGATAATTTAGACTATGATACTCACTAGATACTCTGGCAACTGGAACACCCAGACCATTCAAGTTACTTTGCCTTTTCCCTTATCCTTAGGGTCTCATCCTCGATTGCTCTGATCTTTCTGGATCTAGAGCAGGTCTTCTTGTGATCTCCTTGTAACCAATTGCATTCACAGCATTTGGTCAATGGTCTAAAGCAATCTTTACTGAGATGTCCATCTACACTGCAGTTGAAGCATCCAGTGAAACACTTTGCTTTCATCCCAACTCTTGTTTACTGCACTGATGTTGATAGCATTTGGATCAGGGGCTGGTCTATGGGATTGGAAGCAGGATGATGAACTGGCCATGGGGGAAAAGCCTGTTCTTCCTTTACAGAGGAAGTTCATGGTCTCCATTGTCTCTCCAATCATTCATACTGCTTCAAGATAAGCATATACATCAGTACTTGATCTCTTTTCTTCTCAGATATGTATTGGCATTCATGTTCTGCTCAAGAATATCTATAGCATGAGAATGGCCAAATTCTGCATCTTTGAAGTACTTAGTGAATAGATCAACATAGTCATGTGATTAGGTGTTTTCTTGTTTAAGCTTCCAGAGCTTCTGTCTGGACCAATCTGGCCTTGCTGTCAGATGGTACTGTTTTACTATATCCACCTCAAGTTCTGTCCAAGAGTAAGCTAAGCCCTTCTCAAGTCGCTGAGCAGAAAATGTTCCTGCTTTCTGCTTCATACAGAAGAGGACTGCTACTACTGCATTATAGGACTTTGCAGGGATGGTCAGCTGGTTGATGTTCAGCCATGTTTTCATCTTTAATGACCATTCCTCAAAGTGGTTGATTACTCCATTGAAGTTGCCTGGATCAGCAAATACTTCCACTTTCTTGGAAGTCCCACTAGTTGATGGTGCTCCTAAGCCTCCTGGTACTGGCGGAGCCTGAGCCCCAGTGAAAATGTGCAATGATCACTTAGATTTACCTAAGACTATGTATGTCTAGTCACAGATCCTATGAAATATACATACTATATTGGCTTGTGGCTGTTTATGCAACAATCTGTATTTGGCAATGCTGTACAGATTTTGTTTCCTTGTGGCAAGTGATCGTGATCCACACATATACCCAGGTCATGATGTTGTCCTTCTTTGTGCTCACCCCAACTCCTCATTCTATAGCCATGTCATGGTCCTTGCTCATGGAAGTGATCAGGAACAGGTTTATTGTTGAAGTCCCCTCAAACATGAAGAAATATATTGGTTTACATTCACTCTGGACTTTGTGGGCCCTTTGGTACTGTAAGTACTCTTCTCACCCATATGGCTGTTTCATTGACTCATGCAATCACAGACCATTGAGCTTAGGCCATTGCCTCCATTTGACAGCCCTAGAGATGCCAGGAAACCACACCTTGATATCTTGGCCAATGTGGTCAATGATTCTTATATGTATCTATTGTTAGTTCTTTGGATTGTCAAATATAAGTAATCTCATTGTTTACAGTTATTGTTGATTCAAGTGAGACTGAGCCTGAAAGTGACAATGAGAAGACTATGTGTATCCATGAACTTGCAGTGGTGAGTATTTTATGTATTCTGCACTCCTTCCAAGTTTCAAGTTCCAATCTCACTAACTCTTTCCCTGAGCGTGGACTTGAACGTGGCAAAGCTGCAGAGAAGCACTAGCTAATACATATTCTTTGGTCTAGAAAATTTGTCTTCAGATGTGTAGTGTGTACACTTACTAGTTACAGTTACTAGTTCTTGCTAATGCTGTTGTTTACATGTATATGAGTGGATAAAGTTTATTTGTGTCTGCATATGCTCAATCACAGCTCATTATCTTAGATCTGCTTGTCTGTATTGCAGAAATGCATCTAACCTCGATGATGGTACATACTGCATATGGTAACAGCAAGGTGTGGCTCTTTGTTGTATGCTCACTGTGTCCAATGAAAAGCTGCACCTTGGTGTTTCTGGCAACTTGCTGTAAAAGCAGATGGTGAATATGTATAGTGCCCAAGAGATTGCAGAAGACCCCCTTTGGACCTGCATGTTACAGACCCATATTAATTTTCCCAGATTTCTCCCTATTTCTCCTGATTTTCTAGAGTGACTTTCGCATTTAGCCCCTATCTATTAACCCCTATCACCCGAAACCACCAAATGCTCAAATCCCCTCACAGTCCAGACCCTCTCGCCTCATGGGTACCATGTGTATTGCAGTGCGCCTCATGATCGCCTCATGTTGGCCTCACTGATCACACATGGCATGCAGCCTTGCACATGTTCACCTCATGACTCACACATGTGCACTGCCTACCTCACCCTATCCTCATGGTTAGGTTCCCTTCCATTATGCAGCTGTACTGATATGCCTGTTGTCCTCATGTACAACTCGTGAACGACTCATGTAGCATAGCATATTGTACGATCTAGTGTATACATAGCCAAACCCCTGTGTAGTATATAAAGAATAGAGCACCAGGAGGACCTCAGTCTTGTCCTCTTGGAGATTTCCCATCGTCTCTAGGAGCTACCAGATCCCTTCTATTGTCACTACTTGAACTACTAGCGCTTTTAGTGAGTGTTGGTTGTTTCATTAGGACAAGGCTTCTAACAAGCCTTTGGATCAGCTATCCAACTGCTTCTAGTCCTTGCTTGCTAGTAGGCCCCCTTTCCCATCATTACACAAGGCTCTCAGCTAATTGCCTCCCTCTAGTGGCTATCATTATCAAGAAGGAAGAGTCCCCCATTGTGGTCCCCCTGCATATATCTGCAGACAAGGAGATCAAGAGAGAAGAGAGAAGCCCGCTCCCTAGTCTACAATACCCTAGTACTAGTTCTTCATTGAGGCCACCTAGCAGGCTCTTGTCTTACCATACACACTCACCCCCTCACCACTTCTCACCTTACCGAAGAGGCGATTCGTCCGACTCCATCTACCACCCAGCATCTATTATAAGATCACCCACTCCACTAGCACAACCTGTTGACTGGAGGCCAGTCTACAATCACAGAGTCCCTACCGACACCACCCTTGTCCCCTCCTCCTCAAGTGCTGAGATGTGTGTTGGTCTTGTCAATAATGCTCTACACCAAATATTCTTACCATCAGAAGTCAAGGATCTTATTAGAGAAGGAATACAGCTTGGCATTCAGCAGAGAGCAGAAGAGGAACACCACCAACAGATCTAGCAGAGAGTTCTCAAGGTTAGAACAAGAATTGAGAAGAGATTTAACTGCGAAAGAGTTCCACCTGGCCATCCCCCTTTTCCTAATCTTGTTCCTTGCCGCTGGTTCAGAGGTGCCCCTCCTCACCCTGCTTTACATAATCGCATCACTTCTCTTCGACCTAGAGAACTTCTTATGTAGGTTACCTGCATGTTACCACAAAGACTACATTTGTCACCATCCACATCGTACCTAGTTTACGCAGAGTACCCTTCTCCACATCCACTGCCCCCATACATCTGAGGACCTCGTGTAATCCTTGAGGATGAAACAGACAAGTCATTGTCAAGCTAGATCTGGATCGAGTTAATCAACATTGGAGATTAACACTGGATCAAAAGAAGTGTTTTCAATCTCACATCACATCTCTTACCAAACGCAAATCAGGTAAATCTTATACACCCAATTCCCCCTATCACTGCATCTTGAAGACATCACACCATCTCAAGAAACAAACTACAGTGACCTCCAAAACCGTTGCAATGCCTAACCTTGACACAGCACGCAAAGCGCACTGCAACCACCCGTGGGAAGTACGCTTGGCTTTGGTGGGAACAAACAAAGTACACACCCTTGGCTACACATCGGTCCCTGGGTCATGTGATTTGGCCCAACCCCCATGGAGATATGGAAGTTCCAAAACAGCAACACCATTGCAACAGTTTTGCACCCTTGGTATTGACTGGGTATTTAGTACTTGATATAGCCTCCCCTTGCCTTGATTACTGCTGAAGTCCTTCTAGGCATGCTCTAAATCAACTTCTGAGGTTCCTCAACTGGTATCCCCTCCCATTCATCTAAAATCCTCTCCCATAACTCATTAATCCTATTAAGAGGGTGTTGATGCTCTATGAGCCATCTTTTGAGATAATCTCAAAGATGTTCAATGGGGTTAGGTCAGGAGACTGTGCACACCATACCATAGTCTCAAATTCCTGCTTATCCAGCCACTTCTTTACCTTCCCAGAGGTGTGTTTGGGGTTATTGTTGTATAGAAAGATTATGTCAGATTGACCAATATTAGGCATAGTCAGAATTATATTTCTATAAGTAGAAGAGAGAGATCTTATGAGCATAGTTATAGGAACAAAGAGGTGTGTGATCATTTTTAAACTCAGATAGTATGGTTATATATGTATCTTTGTTTGTATGACTAAACATAGCCAAATATCATATGGTTTGAATGAAATTCCATATTTTCTATTAGAAGGTGCAAAACCGTTGCAATGGTGTTGCTCTATTGGAACTTCCATATCTCCATGGGGGCCAGGCCAAATCGCATGACCCAGGGACCTATTTGTAGCCAAGGGTTTTTACTTTGTTTTCTCCCACCAAAGCCAAGCATAATTCCCACAGGTGGTTGCAGCGCGCTTTGTGCGCTGTGTCAAGGTTAGGCATCGCAACGGTTTTGGAGGTCACTGTACTTGCACTGTCCATAAGCCTGCATGAATCAGTATCTGATTGCCTTTTGCTACTTGTTCACAGTTGTTCTCTTGTTCCTTGCATTCTTTATCTGCCAAGCAGTACCAGCAGGTCAACCTATCAACATTGACCTTTACCAAAACAACACAATCATTTCCTTTGCCATCTTTGACCCTTCACAGATCACCTACACAGTACCAGAGGAACAGCATGAGGCAATCAATGATAATTGGGGAATCAAGAAGCTTGGGGAAATGAAGACATTTGGATCCCTGCAGATGATCGAGACATCTTAGATACCCAGCCCCAAGTTCACACCTCTCAGTGGATAGATTGGGTATTTGGCCATGTGAGTATCCACCAAATCAGAGAGATCACAGGATGTCTCTTTGCACAGAACTTCTGCACCCAGTTTAAAGAAGCAAATGGGTACCCCTTCCATGCCGACACCCTGCACCCAAGTATTCTGGAACTCAAAAAGTCACCAGTCGAAGAAGAAGAACAAGACCAGTGGGAAATAAACACTAACAACGAGATCCCAGGTCTTGGTAACTTCAAGAATGTGGAATAAATTTCTTTTCTAGTCTAGATACTATCTCGCTTGATTCATTTGTAATCTAATCTAAGCTTTTCTTTTCACCATGGCTAGCTACAACCCCCACAACTTCAATCTCGGTCAGTTCATGAACAACCTCTATCAGCTACCCGATCTCAATGCCCAGTTCAAATCCTTGGGAGATCAGTTCAAAGTAATCAACTTCTATTCTCTAATGTTAGAGAAAGAGCTACAGAAGGTATCTGCCCTTGTTGCAACTGTCCAAGCCCCACCAGTACCAGGAGGCCTGGGTGCACCACCGACCAGTGGGACATCCAAGAAAGTAGAAGTGTTTGCCGATCCAGGCAACTTCAATGGAGAGATCAACCACTTTGAGGAATGGTGGTTAAAGATGAAAACTTGGCTGAACATCAACCAGCTGACCATCCCTCCAAAGTCCTATGATGCAGCAGTAGTGGTACTCTCCCGTATGAAACAGAAAGCAGGAACCTTCTCCGCTCAAAGGCTTGAGAAAGGACAAACCTACACTTGGTCTGAGCTTGAAGTGGACATAGTAAAGCAGTACCATCCAATAGCAAGACCAGATTGGGTCAGACAGAAGCTTTGGAAGCTCAAACAAGGAAACACCCGATCATGCAATTATGTTGATCTCTTTACCAAATACTTTAAGGATGCAGGAATCAGTCATTCTCATGCCATAGATATTCTTGAACAGAATATGAATGCCGAAATCCGAGATCAGATCATTTGAGAAGGGAAGAGATCTAGCACTGACATATACACTTACCTCGAAGCAGTACAAACAATCAGAGAAATGATGGAGACCATGAACTTCCTCTGCAAAGGAAGGACAGACTTTTACCTATAGCCAGTTCATCATCTCACTTCCAATCTGAAAGAGCAGCCCCTGATCTGAACGCCATGGGCATTGGCACAGTAAACAAGACTTGGGATGAAAGTGAAGATGAAGAACACATTGATGCATTCTCCAAAGGTAAAGTGAAATGCTTCACCAGATGGTTTAACTGCGGTGCAGATGGACATCTCGGTAAAGATTGTTCTAGACCATCAATCAATGTTGTGAATGCAATTGGTCCTGAGGAGATCACAAGAAGACCTGCCCTAAATCCAGGAAGATCAGAGCAGCCAAGGATGAGACCCCTAAAGAGAAGGGAAAAGGCAAAGCAACTTGAATGGTCTGGGTGTTCCAGTTGCCAAAGTATCTAGTGAGTATCATAGTCTAAATTATCATAGTCAAGTGGGGTCTCCAATTGAATTGGAGCTTGGCCAGGGCTCCAAACCAGTGCTTAATTCTGCTTATACTCACATCTCTAGCTCAATCCCAGACAATGCTCACATCCATTCCTTTAGCAATTGAGACATAACCTTGACCATAGAAATTTCCCCTAGTCGCCATACCCAGTGTTTCATGAAGACTAAAGGCTTGCTCAATAGTGGAGCCAATACTATATACATTGACAAGACTTATGCTCAGAAAATGAAACTCCCATTGACCCCGCTACCCAATCCTGTACCAGTGTATAACGTTGATGGAACACGGAATGCCACCGGATCAATCACTCATTGTGCCAAGATCATTATTCAGTTTCAGAAATATCATGAGAAAGTCAGCAGAAGTAATTGATTTGGGAAAGAATCAAATGATTCTCAGTTACATATGGCTTTCGCGTCATAACCCTGAGATTGATTGGACTACAGGAATAGTCAAAATGACTCAATGTCCTTGGACATGCCATATCTTGAAAGGAAAACCCCCTTTTGCTCGACAGATCAAATCTGAAGAATGAGATTCCCTAGCACACATTCTTGCCTTGAAACAAGAGGAATCAGCCCCTAAAACTGATTCAAAATCAACAGATCTAGTACCATGAATGTATCATCAGTACCTAAAAGTGTTCTCAAAAAGGGAGTCTGAAAGGATGTCCATAAGGAAGCCTTGGGACCATGCCATAGATCTCAAGAAAACGTTCAAACCAAAGAAAGAATGACTCATACTGCTTTCACCTGAAGAACAGAAAGAAGTATCCGATTTCATTGATGATCAACTATCAAAAGGATACATCAGACCTTCTAAATCAAAACAAACCTCCCCAGTATTCTTTGTACCAAAGAAAGATGGATGAAAGCATATGGTGCAGGACTATTGCTACCTGAATGAACACACAGTAAAGAACAATTACCCACTCCCACTGATCTCTCAGCTTGTTGACAAACTAAAGGGATCAAAATGGTTCACCAAGATAGATCTCTGATGGGAATACAATAATGTTCATATCAAAGAGGGCAATGAATGGAAAGCTGCCTTCATCTGTCATTGAGGATCCTTTGAACCTGTGGTAATGTATGTACTTTGGGTTATGCAACTCACCAGCCATATTCCAAACAATGAATGAAATATTCTCAGACATGGATGATGTAATGGTGATCTACATTGATGATCTCATGATCTATACCAAGACAGATAATCTCCAGGAACATGAAAGGATCATAAAGAAAGTCCTAAAATGTCTTCAAGAACATGATCTTTTCGCAAAGCCAGAGAAGTGCACTTTCAGTGTCAAAGAGGTAGAATTCCTTGGCATGATAGTCTCTAGAGAGGGGATCAAAATGGACAATTCCAAGGTAAAAGCCATTAAGGAGTGGCCAACGCCTAAAACAGCCAGAGGAGTACAAACTTTTCTTGGATTGGCAAACTTCTATCGCAGATTCATTGAAGGATATGCACAAGTCGCATGACCTTTGAATGATCTAACAAAGAAAGACACTCCCTTTGCATGGAAAGAGGCTCAACAAACGGCATTCGACACCCTGAAACTCTGTTTCACCACAGCCCCTATCCTTGCTTACCCTGACAATGATAGAGTCTTTTGCCTAGAAACAGATGCCTCAGACTTTGCCACTGGAGTGGTACTTTCCATAGAACAAAATGGGAAATGGCATCCAGTAGCATTCTCCTCTCACTCAATGACCCCGGAAGAACGCAACTACCCAATTGCAGACCAAGAAATGCTTAGTGTCATCAGATCATTGGAACAATGGCAACACTATCTAGAAGGAGCACACCACCAGTTTGAGATCTGGAATGACCATGCAAATCTACAGTGGTTTATGAAACATCAAGATCTCAATCATCACCAAGCTAGATGGGCCCAATATCTTAGCCAGTTCAACTTCAAATGGCTTCACAAGGCTGGCGCAACTATGGGAAAAGCAGATGCTCTGTCATGAAGAGAAGACCATGCAATAGAGTGTTCCATGTGCCCAGAGTCCATAATGAGATTGCTGATGTGCTATCTTGCCTTCAGAATGACTTGCTTGCTTCTTCGCATCCTGAGCCTGTTATCTCTGCCTTTCAACCCCCTCGATCTGTGCTGGGGGCAGCCGAGTTATGAGCCTCAAGCCTTCCGCATGGGCCAGACAGCCTGCTAGAGTTGCTTGGTCCATGGAGCATCTCATTGTTGAGCGCTCCATCAGTCTCGGGTGTGCACTTGATCACTTTACACAAGCCATGTACTCATCAGCTCTCAACTCCTATCTGACCTTCTGCCAACTTCATCACCTTGATCCTGATCCCACTATCAACACTCTGTCACTGTACATCACCTTCATGTCACATCACATCGAACCTCATTCTGTTTGCTCTTATCTTGCTGGGATTGTCTCTGAACTCGAGCCCTCCTATCCATCTGTTTGTCCTAACAGGTACTCTCCACTGGTTGTTCACACTCTGAAGGGCTCTATGCATCGTTTCTCTGGTCCTGTGCACCAGAAGTCACCTCTCACTCAAGATGATCTCAAACCCGTCTTTGATCATCTCCCAAGGCCACTATCTCATGATAACCTACTGTTCCTCACCATGCTCTGTGTTGAGGAATCGGAAAAGACAATACAAGGATACTTGTCATACCACCGGAACAGATCAGTAGTGTTACAGAAGTGCACATTGCAACAGATGCTGACATCATCATAGACACAATCAAGGATGTCCTTTTTGATCTTAAGGAACCAGATCTAATTCCATTACAGAAACAATATGTACTCAAAGATCATATCTTCTATGACGAAAATGGAAAGATCTATGTCCCTGATGATCAAGCATTGTGCTTAGATATTGTCAAACTACACCACGACGCTCCGGTCACAAGGCACCCTGGTAGAGAAAAGACACTAGAACTTGTTCAAAGAAGCTATACTTGGCCTGGAATGAGTACATTCATCAAGGAATACACAAACTGATGTGAAAGATGTGCTTGAATGAAACTATCTAACCTCACTCCACCAGGAAAGCTTCATCCCCTAGAATTACCAGACATACCATGAACGGAAGTCATCACAGACTTTACCACAGACTTACCGCTGTCAAACAGGTTTGACTCAATCCTAGTAGTAGTAGATCACTTCTCAAAGGAAGTAGAATTTATCCCCTGCAACAAGACAACCATGGCCCTTGACGCGGCCCAACTCTATCTCCATAATGTCTGGAAGAACCATGGGCTCCCAAGCAGCATAGTATCAGATTGAGGACCACAGTTTGAATCACAAGTCATGAGGGACTTATGTAAACGACTAGGCATCCAACCGAAACTTTCCACCACATTTCATCCACAAACAGATGAACAAACAGAGAGAATGAATAGAGATCTTCAACAGTATCTTCGTCTCTTCACAGTGGAGAAACAACATGAATGGGTCAATTGGCTACCAATAGCACAATTCTCCTATAATACAAAGAAACAAGCTTCTACTCAGAAATCACCTTTCAAGGTGACATGGTCCTATATAGTCCACAAATGGGCTTTGAGCAAAGAATCACTAAAGCTCCTGCTGCAGAAAAGTTCACCACTATAATGCAGAACACTTTAGCTCAAACAAAAGCCAATCTAGAGAAAGCACAGGAACAGATGAAAGCACAAGCAGACAAACACAGATCAATCGCCCCTAAATATCAGATCAGCAATAAAGTCTGGCTTTCTACCAACAATCTGAAAGTCACATGTGCTTCCAAGAAACTTACAGAACAATGGCTAGGACTATATGATGTCACAAAGCTTGTAGGAGATAATGCAGTCAAGCTGCATTTACTAAAGACAATGCATATCCATCCAGTTGTAAACATCTCTTGTGTTCGACCATACAAAGAACCATTGGAAGGACAGACATCTATTTGACCTGGCCCAGTGAAAGTCACTGAGGACAGAGAGATCGAATATGAGGCAGACCATGTTGTTGATCTAAAAGAAAGGTCAACATATGGAATATCTAATCCACTGGAAAGGTTACACTAAAGAAGATCGCACATGGGAACCAAAGGGTAATCTAGGAAATGCTAAAGCAGCATTGGACCTGTTTCATGAAAGAAATCCCTGAATTAACCTCCAGATGATGTTCAGTGAGCATACCAAGCTCTACAATCCATACACTGATCACCTGGAAGCCAATCCTTAGAGAGAGGATAGTGTTACAGACCCATATTAATTTTCCCAGATTTCTCCCTATTTTTCCTGATTTTCTAGAGCTTTCGCATTTAGCCCCTATCTATTAGCCCCTATCACCCGAAACCACCAAATACTCAAGTCCCCTCACAGTCCAGACCCTCTCACCTCATGGGTACCATGTGTATTGCAGTGCGCCTCATGATCACGTCATGTTGGCCTCACTGATCACACATGTTCACCTCATGACTCACACATGCACACTGCCTACCTCACCCTATCCTCATGGTTAGGTTCCCTTCCATTATGCGGCTGTACTGATACGCCTGTTGTCCTCATGTACAACTCATGAATGACTCATGTAGCATAGCATATTGTACAATCTAGTGTATACATAGCCAAACCCCTGTGTAGTATATAAAGCCTCAATAGAGCGCCAGGAGGACCTCAGTCTTGTCCTCCTGGAGATTTTCCATTGTCTCTAGGAGCTACCAGATCCCCTTTTGTCACTACTTGAACTACTAGCGCTCTTAGTGAGTGTTGGTCATTTCACTGCATATGCAAGAAGTATGGATTTGGACAACCTCACAAGGTCCTGAAGTTGACATGGTATCAACATCTTGCCCAAGCCACCTCAGAGCATGAGAAGCAACAAATCCAAGCTGCAAGAGATCCAGTCACCACTTGTCTACTAGCTCAAAGGCAGGAAATAGATGAGATCACATGATGTCCAGGTCAGTACAGTAGTTTATTTTCCCTCTGAGTTTATGGTTCAATCTTGTTCATTCACAGAAGGGGGTGATGACCTCCTCCACAGCCTAAGCATGTAAGAATTACTTCACAGGTGTGTAGTACAGTATATCCAATAGTAATTCTGTATCTTTGTAAACAGTGTTAGCAGGATAACAAGCCAGAGCAAGTGTTACCTAGTGGTGATGAGGGTGGTCTCTTTGATGATGATGAGGACTTTCTGCATCATTCTCAGCCTGGATCTTGTACTCCAACTTCCCCTCTTTCTTGTGCTCTGTCTCTCCTACCTTTTCAACCTGGATCTCATGCTCCATCTCATACTTCATCTCCCCCTCTTTCTCCTGTTCCGTCTCTCCTGCCTTCTCAATCTGGATCTCCTGCTCCGTCTCAATCCCCATCACCTGACATTGAGTTTGAGCATAGGGAGCCCATTGACATCAATCTAGGTAGTCTTTCTGAGATTGCCATTCTCATCAAGATACAGGAGGAATTACAGTTCATTGGCATGGTGTGAGATGCCTCACTTGATGATGATGTAAACAAGATGACACGTGAAGGGGTGGAGCATTTGTGGAATCCTCCTTAAAAACCTATTTAGATCAAGAACTGGGGTTCGACATAGTATTTCCATGTATCTGGCACTTGAACATACCTCTCAGGACACATATGTATGAGCAGATTTGCTGTTCCATTCCACTCAACTTCATTGAATCATTCCCCTGTGCTTATGTATATCCTCAATTTTTATGCTGTTGAAAAGAAGATTGCCAGGTACACTGGAGTCGAATACATTGAGCACAACATGTATGTTGACACATGCTGTGCTTTCACTGGACCTTTCACCACCCTCAAGCAATGTCCTGTGTGTGGAAAGTTCTGTTGGGTGAGAACCATCTTTGTGCAGGTAACAGCAACAAGAAGGTTGCTGTAAAGAAGTTCATGACGATTCCCATTGACCTCAGCTACAGGCACAATATCAGGATCCCCAGTCTGCTCAGGATATGTGCTATCTCCACCAGTGCATGCAAGAAGTTCTTGCTGAGATTTGCTGCAGAGGGGAAATGATGCTATAGACAACCTTGCAACAGGCTTAGACTACCTCAGTCCAGTCCTTGACAGATATACATATCAAGGAGAATGATGTTGTTCTCATGGTATCACTCAATAGTGCACAGCTACATGAACACAAAAACTCAGACTGTTGGATGTACAGTATATTTGGATTCTTGACAATCCTTCCCCTGAAATGTAATATACAAAGCTCAATGTCCTATCAGGTGGATTCATCCCAGGGCCCATAAGCCGAGGAATGTAGACTTGTTCCTTTATGTTGGTCTGCACCATCTCTCACCACTTCAAAATAAGGGACTCCATATTTGAGATGCTGACTGTGATACTGTCTTTCGGTCCGACTTGTACCTGCTGTATCCCACTACAGATGGCCCTAGTTTAGTATGTTGGGATGGGATGGTGGGGCATAGTGGATGAAATGGATGCTGCCTCTATTGTGGACTTCTTGGCTGTCACAAGACACACAGTTGTCATTACTACCTTGCTCTCATCAGACCAAGGGATGAGTGTGCTCCTGATATTGAGCACCCTGATGTTGACATATTCAATCTTTCATCAGGGGGTTCCACAACATATGCTGCCAACCTAAAATAACTTGTCGCATCCCCCAATCCAACTCAATATGATGCATGGGAAACTGAGACCAGAATCATGAATCCTCCACTAATACTTGGTCTTCAACACCCATTGCGTGCCCTTGGCATACCATACTGCATGACTACCAACATCATGCATCATGCAGCAAATATCAGCAACCTTCTCATTTTGCTCTGGTGAGGTACAATTGACTGTGATCCCAATGTTGACTCCAACAACTGGGGCTGGGTGGTGTTAGCTGAGGAGGGAACCTGGACAGCATATGGAAAATCTGTTCATGCAGCTGGGTCATATTACCAGGAACATTTGGCAGATGGCCCTGCAATATCACCAAGAAACTCCCATCAGGCTACAAAACCGGGAGTTTCAACTGCATACCTTTGGCCTCAGTCCAATCCTACTTTACAACATTCTACCCAATAAATACCTCAAGAACTATTGTAAACTTGTCCATGGTTTTCAGATCATGTGTCAGCATCACATTATGACTGAAGAGCTTCTGGTTGTCCATTCCCTCCTCTGCCAATGGGAATGAGGTTTTGAAGACTTGTACTATTGCTATTGCTATCAGAATGCTTGACTACACTTCATATGACCATGTGTACATCAAGTTAACCATCTTGCCAGTGAGACCCTTTACAAAGGTCCCTTAATCTGTTATGCACAATAGATGATGGAAAGAACAATTGGAAGTCTTGGTCAAGAGATGTGGCAGCCTTCTCATCTATTCACAAACCTTGCTCAAGAAGGTGTTCACCATTGCTGAGTTAATGAACTTCTTGCTACAATGCCAGAACTTGGTCCACCATCCAATCTCATTTTTCTTGGAATCATTGCAACCACACTCATAATAGACTTGACATTAATGGCAACAACTTGATTCATCAGTGCGCATGCTGTGATCATCTGAGATGAGAGGATGAGGAGTTCTTCATGTGGATTGGAATAGAGCTTTAGGATCATCTTATGAAGTATTGGACTTCACCAAGCCAGATTTGATGCCTATGTTGGAACTACATACAAGAAAGAGATGATGATTATGATTATGAAATGATAACTTGGAGTTTTACTTACTGTAATGTTACGTGATACCCAAAGACGGTCAGATGGTTGCTCAGATTCTCGCCAAAGCATTCAGGAAATTTGACCATTTTTAAGCTGAAGATGTGCCCACTGTTTGATAAGTCCAGCCTTAGCATCAAGAAATGTTTGTAATGCATGAGATTCATCATCGGCTGGTGCAATGAAATTGTGGTCATGCTTTGGTAAGAGAACATACATATGTAGCTGTCTCCCAAGTCAACAGCACTGTCTACCAGATGGTGTGGAAGTAGAGCTTTTTTTTGGTCAGCTATCTTAGCCCAGTTTGGAAGCATCCATACTTGTGATTGCATATGATATATTCACTGGTGAGGACAAAGGGGAAGATACATTATAAAGTATAGCAAATGAAATGATGGAGCATGTGATCACAAATGTCATTCCTCTTTGCAATATTGCTTCAGGATTTTCTGCGAGCCCCTCTTTCTACTCTTCTCATCACTTCAATACATTCAGATGCCCACTCCCCTTCCTTTTCCTCAGATCTTGAGGAGCTGTATAACTCATCTGGGACTTGTGAGTTCCACTTTGACACATTGAGCCAAATGGGACCACCATTCATATAGCTGCCACCACCAGTGCTTGTGCCTCACTGTTCTCAAAATTTCTTTGCTGGCTACAATCAGGTAAATAGAACCCATCTAGAACCTTTTCTATGTAATGTATGTCTTTGATAGGGCACATATATGCAGCAAGGCCAGAGTCAAGTATTTCAAATGCTCCAAGAGAGATACAAGGCTCTTGAGCTCCAGATTGCAACTATAGCTGCTGAGCAGGAGTTTTCAAAGTATGTAAACTTCATGAAGCATTACATTGCCTGACACAATTTCATTCTTAGAAAATCTACTTATACATCTGAGGTTATGTTACGGAACATATTAATTTTCTCAGATTTCTTTGCTTGGAAAGAAGCTCAACAAATGGCATTTGACGCCCTAAAACACTGTTTTACCACAGCCCCTATCCTCACCTATCCCGACAATGATAGAGTCTTTCATCTAGAAACAAATGCTTCAGATTTTGCCACCAGGGTAGTACTTTCCATAGAACAAAATGGGAAATGGCATCCAGTTGTGTTCTCTTTGCACTCAATGACCCCTGAAGAACGCAATTACCTGGTTGCAGACAAAGAAATGCTTAGTGTCATCAGATCATTAGAACAATGGTGACACTATCAGGAAGGAGCACACACCAGTTTGAGATTTGGAATGACCATGCAAACCTACAGTGGTTTATGAAACACCAAGATCTCAACCACCGCCAAGCTAAATGGGGTCAATACCTTAGCCATTTCAACTTCAAATGGCTCCATAAAGCTGGCACAACTATGGGAAAAGCAGATGCCTTGTCACACAGAGAGAACCATGCAGTAGGAATTGAGAATGACAATACAAAAGTACTTGTCCTACCACTGGAACAGATCAGTAGTGTTACAGAAGTACACATTGCAATAGATGCTGACATCATCATCAACACAATCAAAGATATCCTTTTGATCTTAAGGGGCCAGATTTAATTCCATTATGGAAATAGTACATACTCAAAGATCATGTCTTCTATGACAAAAAGAAAAATCTATGTCCCTGATGATCAAGCATTACACTTAGATATTGTCAAACTATACCACAACACTCTAATTGCAAGACATCCTGGTAGAGAAAATACATTGGAACTTGTTCAGAGAAGCTACACTTGGCCTGGAATGAGTACATTCATCAAGGAATACACAAACCGATGTGAAAGATGTGCTTGAATGAAACCATCTACATAACCTTGCTCCACCAGGAAAGCTCCACCCTCTAGAACTACCAGACATACCATGGACAGAAGTCACTGCAGACTTTACCACTGATTTACCAGTATCAAATGGATTTGACTCAATCCTAGTAGTTGTTGATCGCTTCTCAAAAGAAGTAGAATTTATCCCTTGTTACAAAACAACCACAGCCCTTGACACTGCCTGACTCTATCTCCATAATGTATGGAAGAACCATGGACTTCCCAGTAGTATAGTATCAGATCGAGGACCACAGTTTGCATCACAAGTCATGAGAGACTTATGCAAACGTCTAGGTATCCAACCAAAGCTTTTCACCGCATTTCACCCACAAATGTGTGAACAAACAGAGAGGATGAACAGAGATCTTCAACAGTACCTTCATCTTTTCATAGCGGAGAAACACATGAATGGATCAACTGGCTACCAATAGCACAATTCTCCTATAATACAAGAAGCAAGCTTCTACTCAGAAATCACCTTTCGAAGTGACGTGGTTCTATAGTTCACAAATGGGCTTTGAGCAAAGAATCACTAAAGCCCCTGCTGCAGAAAAGTTCACCATTATAATGCAGAACACTTTAGCTCAAACAAAAGCCAATTTAGAAAAAGCACAAGAACAGATGAAAGCCCAAGCAGACAAACATAGATCAATCACCCCTAAATACCAGATTGGCAATAAAGTCTGGCTTTCTACTGATAACCTTAAAGTAACACCTGCTTCCAAGAAACTTATGGAACAATGGCTTGGACCATATGATGTCATGAAGCTTGTAGGGGATAATGCAATCAGGCTACATCTGCCAAAGACAATGTGCATTCACCTGATAGTAAATATTTCTTGTGTTTGACCATACAAAGAACCTCTGAAAGGACAAACATCCATTCGACCTGGTCTAGTGAAAGTCACTGAGAATAGAGAAATTGAATATGAGGTAGACCATGTTGTTGATGTCTAAAGGAAGGGCCAACATATGGAGTATCTAATCCACTGGAAAGGATACACTGAAGAAGATCACACATGGGAACCAAAAGGGAATCTAGGGAATGCTAAAACAGTGTTGGATCTGTTTCATAAAAGAAACTCCCGAGTCAACCTTGGGATGATGTTCAGTGAAAACACCAAGCTGTACAAATCCATACACTGATCACCTGGAAGTCAATCTTTAGAGAGTGGATAGTATTACAGATCCATATTAATTTTCCCAGATTTCTCCCTATTTTTCCTGATTTTCTAGCCCTTATCTATTAGCCCCTATCACCCAGGGCCACCAAATGCTCAAGTCCCCTCATAGTCCAGACCCTCTTGCCTCATGAGTACCATGTGTATTGCTGCACGCCCCACTCTCACCCCATGCCGGCATGCAGCCTTGCACATGTTTGCCTCATGACTCACATATGTGCACTGCCTACCTTACCTTACCCTCATGGTTAGGTTCCCTTCCATTACACAGCTGTACTGATATGCCTGTTATCCTCATGGATGACTCATGGATGACTCATGTAGCATAGCATATTGTATGATCTAGTGTACACATAGCCAAATCCCTGTGTAGTATATAAAGGCTCAATAGAGCACCAGGAGGACCTCAGTCTTGTCCTCTTGGAGATTTCCCATTGTCTTCAGGAGCTACGAGTCCGCTTCATTGTCACTACTTGAACCTCCAGCACTCTTACTGAGTGTTGGTCGTTTCAGATCATGCCAAGGGAGGCTGTTATTGATCCAAGTCTTGCTCTTCCCAAGGCCATGCCAAACCTGCATGGATCCATTGTGACCAAAAAACATGCAGCCATCAGTAAGACTGAAGAACCTACACCTGAGACCCATCCTGCTGTCAAGTTCTGGCACAAGTCCAACTGGGATGCATGGAAGAAATGACCTGAAAATTACAAGGCCAGTAATACATCATACATGGAGGACCACAGAGGCCAGCTGCTCACCACACAGAGAATCAGGGACATTCAAGGGACCATGTGCAGTGTGTGGAAAGATCTTGCCTGTGACAAACTTGCACCTGTCTCCTAAAAATGTGTGACTGTGACAGCATGCCAATGACTACATGATATCATGATCACAGATTGGCCACTTTTGAGGCTATGTAATGATGGATGAAAGCTAGAGGACTTGGCTACCATCACATATCCAGGCCTGGAAATGAGCCTACTTGAATGCAGATGGCACTCTTATGGTCAAAGGGACCACTGGCAAGAAATCACAGGGTGATGAAGAGGAGGCAGAGGATGGGGATGGGAACAGGGAGGATGACAATGATTATGGTGACAAGCCTGAGGGTGGTTCAAAAAAGCAGAAGTGGAAGGCATTAAGCAGCAAAGTCAAGAACAAGTTGATATCCAAGACCTCATGCAAATGAGCAAAAAGTATTCTTTACTCATTGGTTTATACATATGCTAACTTTTCTTTCCATTTTGGTAGAACCTGATGCCGTTGCTGCAGAAGAGCCAATGCCTATGGATTTTGGGACTAATTACAAGCCAGGCTCTACAATTGAGTCACTCATTGACTTTGATGATGAGAAACAGGCTGTGAAGGCCCTTGCAAAGGAGCATGCCAACAGAGAACAAGCTATGAGAGCCCTTACTGGACTCAGGAATAGCAGTGGTGTTGGTGGCAATTCCAAAACCATATACCAGCTTGAGACTGGCAATAAGTCAACTATCAAATTGCACATCAAAAACCCTCTGTGAGTGGACCTAAATTTTACAACATCAATTTATGATTTCACTAGTAGCTTGATGATAGCCAGTGTTCACATGCCCAACTGTCCTCCATCCTCTCCAAAAGAGAATGTGGACTCACAGGAGAAGCCAGTACTGACTAAAAAGATAGGTCAGCAAGAACAGAAAATAAAAGGAAAGATGTGAACCTCTTCAGAATGAACTGGCCAGTACATCACCCATTCTTACCAGTCTTTCAAGTGATCATGACAAGATCATATGTTCATATAGTAACCTTTGCACTCAGTGATGGGTGAAGCAAGTGAAGAAGGGCACAAAGCATAAATTTGAGGCATACTGGTGGGGAGAGCTCTTCCCAGAACAACAGAAGGTACAGTATTTAATACTCCAGTCTACTTGAAAACAGGCTGCTGATGAAGAACAATAGTCATACAATAAAGAGGCAGCCACCATCATATGCTCCCTCCTCTTTTTATTGTTTGTTATCAGTACTTACTAGTAACATAGCCTACCAAGAAAGACTGGTTGAAAGCCTTGCATGCTGATGGATGGAATCATGTACATATTGAGTGTCCACCAGTGGAGCATTCAATTTTGACATCTTGAGGCTAATGTTCGTTCATCCTAGGACCTAGGTGTTATGCTTGACCCAGGTAGTGTTACAGACCCATATTAATTTTCCCAGATGTCTCCCTATTTTTCCGCAGATTGACAAGGAAGTGCTACTTGGTCGCTATTCAGAGCCCTTTTGGCCTGATCTGCTGCCAGGAATGTACAGCATGCTTCATGCTGTTCCCAAGCCTGGGAGCAGCAAGTTTCACCTGGTTACTGATCACAGTGCTGGTCAGTATGCTCTAAACAACATGATTTCACGCGACGACATCGCTGGTGTTACTCTGGACAATGTCCAAGACCTGGGCAATGCTCTTCGCTATCTTAGACAGCAGGATCCAGATCTCGACCTCATTCTCTGGAAAGCCGACGTTTCTGAGGCCTACAGGCACATACCAATGCATCCTCTTTGGCAGATCAAGCAGGTCGTGTCATTCCATGTCCGGCACTATGTAGATCGCTGCAATGTGTTTGGGGGCCGTGCATCTCAGCGCATATGGCATGCCTTCATGTCCCTTGTCATCTGGATCGCTGTCATGAAGTATCTCATCCAACTCCTCTATCTCTATGTCGACGACTCATTCTCTGTGCAAAAGAGGGGTGAACGGCTGTTCTACAAGCGGTATCGCAAGTACCTCCCTTCTAATCTCACTCGACTTCTTCAGCTTTGGGACTTCATTGGCCTGCCTCATGAGAAGCGCAAACAGGTCTTTGGAGACATCCTTCCCATCATTGGCTTTGAGGTCGACCCCAATGTCATGAGAGTTCACATGTCAGACGAGTCCAAGCTCCAGCTCATCACAGCTGTTCGAGACTTTGCACTCCATGGCACAAGGTGCCCTTTGAGGGACTTCCAGCACATTGCTGGTCACCTTAACTGGGCGCTCAATGTCTATCCTCATCTTCGTCCTGGCTTGTGTGCGCTTTATGCCAAAACAGCTGGCAAACTGTTCCAAAAGGCTCTTTTATGGGTGAATCAAGATGTTGAGAGAGAATTGACCTGGGTGGCCGACCATCTCTTGCGCTCTGATGGCATCTATTTCCTTCGCTCTGTCTCATGGTCCTATGATGATCTCTCACCCTCTGTTCTCCATGTCTACTGCGATGCTTCTCCCTTTGCCATGGGTTTCTGGT